>LPNX010266424.1:218116-368717 GCA_001517045.1 Pseudotsuga menziesii | reverse complement strand
GTTGTGTGCATTGAAGTCCAGCTTAACCCCTGTGAATTAAACCGGATTCAAAGAGTCTGGAGTACTATGTCGGGGCTCCATCCACGTCACATTCAAAATTTTCTAAGGAGCGACAGTAAAGGACCCATGAGAGGAAGCAAGGTGAACAGCGTATTAAATATAAATGATCCCATGCCGAGAAAAAAATGCCAAAAGGCAGATAAAGAGTCAAAATTCTATAAAAGCATCATAAATCAAAGCAAGTGCTAAAGCATAAATGCTAAATTGCCAAAAGATCCTCTCCGTCCGTGAGCTGAGACTTAAAGTACACCACTCACACAAAAGGGCACTATGGGATAGAGGATCCTGAATTAAAATTCAGTAAGAAGGGCGTATAGAAAGACTCAGATAAAAGGACAAAAGTCCAAAGGCACAAAGTGTTAAAATGGCATGGGAATGAGGAACAAACGGATACTGCTGTTGACTATATGCTGCAATCCTGTGGTGTCCACACTGTTAGCTACCTGAAAACAGAGGTAATAATGAAAATCATACTCTAGCCTCAACATAGTGGTCTGGACTTGAAGGTTTCAGTTGCCCCTCTCCCCGAATGGGACTAGCATCAATGATTAAGGAACACACTTCGGTCATGGGAGAAAATCCGGACAGCTGGAAGAGTTCTTTTAATGCATTTTGGTTAGGAAATAGTCTGCTACTCAAAGAAAGGTCACCCAAAGATCTAGGTTCACCAGGTAATCGCCAGTTGTTGCTGCCGCAACTGTTTTCCCCCAAATTAATGTTTTAATTTCTGGGCCCCTCCTGATTATTTTTGTATGGCTTGATCGTTGAACTTTTAAGCTCCTTGAGCGTGTTTCCTTCCGTGTCTCTGAAGGTGGATGTCAGTAATTTATGTATGCCTTGTTCATTTTTTGATTTGGGTCGTGGATGCGTGGTCGAAGAGAAGAAAATTTGCTGTTCTTCAGCGCATCCTTTGTGAAAAGAAGCGATGTTGGTTATAGCCGATCCTTAGCACTGCTCAAATACCTCAGTTTCCCTATAAGCAGGCCTTTTTTACTCCTGGATCGGGCGCTGCGAAGTTTCAACCCTTCCGCCGTTGCGGCTCCTAGACCTTTCTTTCATCCGATTTCTTGAACCGTCCGACGCCCGATTCGTTTAGTTTAAAATCGCTTGTCCATAAGCTTCCACTCGCCCGCCGTTGCGGCCGGGAGGAGATAGTTGGCTTTCGATTCAAGTATCATCCGACGTCCGACCTTGTCTTCCCCCTCCCGAACTGAGTTTTCCACCTCGTCGCCTGTCCCCTGCCATTGTTCCGTCCACCGTTGCGAATGAGCCACCCCTCCTGGTTCCCGAAGCATTCTTCCCCCTGACGTCCGATTACCCTTTTTTTTCGCCCATGTTTCCTCTCACCCGGTTTCTATAATTCCCCGCCATTGCGGCTCCTGAAGTCTCTTCTCATCCGATGCAGAATATGGTCGACCGCCGCTTATAATTTTTCCCGCCCAAAGTTTAAATCGATACCTTGTCCGAGCGAACCTGGCTATTCTCTTGCGGATTTACAATGTTGGGTAGAGAAGGTTTAATGTTTAAAAACTCCCCTTTGCAACGAATAATGCATTGTAATTGTTTGCAGAAGGGATTCTGTGCTACTAAAGCGACCATGGGATAAGACTTAGCTTGGTCGGACCGGAATCGACATGATCACAAGGAAGGTGAAACGCAGAAAAAGACAAAGCAAGCGAATGAAGGAGGCACCAACGAGGAAGACTCATCAGTTACGGGTCAGAAGATAAACGCTCATAGAGAATGATTGGGAAAGCGCAGCGGCCAGAAGAGGAAGCTGAAACGTTGAAGATGCTGGAGAGTCACACGCTGAGAGGCAGCCCAAGGGGCAAGAGTTGTAGTTTAAATATTTGGGAAGTAGGACTGAAAAAGGGCTTTTTCCCCTGGAAAATTTTGGAGATGTTTGCTTGTAAGAGGAACTACTTCGTTTTGCAAGAAAAACTACAATTTTGTCTATCGGAGAGAGTGTAAAGTGGAATGTATCAATGCAACTCAATGAATAATGTTGAAGAGGAACTATTTCGTTTTCAGCTGGTTTTCATTTACTGTAAGAGTATTTAATGTTCTGAACTTATGTTCTGGTTAAATGTTCTTCAGTATGTTTCTGGGATATTTTTTCACTGTGAGCAATAAATGTTGTTATAAAATGATCAGCTATCTGGTTATTTAAATATATGTAAGCATTCATGTACTTTGGAAGAAGTATCAGCTATCTGTGTTTCTTTTTAATGTATGTGAAAATGTATTGCTCACCCAAAATGATAACCTTGCTCCCTAGGGATAGTGTAGATAGTTAGTTTATTTCTTTTGTATCTGGTTTGGTTGCTCGTGAGCGCAAGATGAGAGGTAAGAACTTGTGCATCACTTTGTGAACGCTCCCTGCAGCTTGATCACCCTGCATTTAGTTAGGCACTTGCATATCATTTCTTTAAGTCAAAATACAAAAACTTGGTGGGCCGGGCCGCAATCGGTAAAGCCTTAGTTTTGTTCCTTGACCTACGGTAGCCGGACCGCAAACTGGATGGATTCCCTATTTCAAACAGTCAACGGGCTAGTTGGGAATGTTGATTGGGGAGAATCCCTTACTGTTGCTGCCTGCGAATTTCCAGGCCTCAACACGCGGTTTAAATTTCTGAAATCCACGCATAGTCTGATTTCTCCATTTTTTTTTCACTGGTACTAGATTGGATACCCACTCAGAGTGTCTGACCTTAAAAATGATTCTAGCATCCAATAATTTCTTCACTTCACTATGAATTAGCGGTTCCAATTTTGGATGCATTTTTCTTAAAGGTTGCTGATACGGCTTGACGCCGGCTTTGATGGGGACAACATGCTTGATGATGCTGGTGTAGTATGTTTTCAAATCTTCGTATGTCCAGGAAAAAACATCATTATATTGTTTAAACAGATTGGCGAACTTATCTCTTTCTGCTGGTGAACAACATTTGCCAAGATTCACAAATTTAGGATTCGTCTCAGTCCCTAAATTTATCAGCTCGAACTGTAGAGATGAGCCATGGGTCTTCACGTTGGCTGGTCTTCTGAACTTTTCATGTAAATCGAACATTCTTTCTAACGTTCTGACTCCCTTCGAGATGAAATTATCATACTTCAGCTTAGCCTGATGTCCTTCATCGTCTATAATTGCTCCTTTAAACACCTCGTCATTCGTTAAGCTTTCTATAATTTGCTGGTCATCATCGAACACTCGTAGGTTGGTAATCATATCAGGTACTGAGGGCCTGAAAATAAATTCAATAGAGCATCGATTATTAGTGGGTACCAACCTAGCGGCTGATGTGGCCAATAGGTCAGCTGCTGCATTTTTAAGTCTTGGAATTGAAATAATATTGAATGCATTAAAAAATTTAAGCAGGTCCCATACCTCATTTTGGTAAGCCTTTAAGTGAGGGGAAACACAATGTATTTGATTCCGGATTTGTTTCACAATAATTTCAGAGCCTCCAAAAACTTTTAAATTACTTACGTTTAATTCAATCGCTTTCCTCAAGCCCTGCACTAGCGCTTCATACTCAGCTGTATTATTCGTACACTCAAACTCTAATCTACATGAAAGAAAATGTTTATTCTTCTGGGGGTCGATCAGGACACAGCCAACCCCTGACCCTTCTAACATCTTAGAGCCATCAAAAAACAAAGTCCAAAAATCACTAACTACTGAATGCAAATCTACTCCTACTGCTAAGTTTACTATGTTACAGTCAATCTCATCAGCCTGTGAGAATCAAAGGAGATCAGGCTGAGTGTCTGCTGTGTTGCTGGCTTCTTCTGCTTGGTAATTTCCTGGTTCCAACTCAATAAAATAGTTTCCCAATACAGAATCCACTGGTTCATTCTTCTCATCTAATTGAGTAATGTTGTATTTCATGTGAGGCTCCCTTAAAATCTTAATATGGTTTGGACTTCCTTTCTATGGAATCCACAGATGTGACCAATCCAAGGCAAAATATCCATTTAGTTTGGCCGACCAATCTCTGCTTAGGACAAGACCGTAAGCGTCTGGTATATCAACTACCACAATATGAATGACTTGGCACACTTTATCATTTGATGCCAGATGAACTAGGACATCTTCCATCTCACCAATTACCTTTACATCCATCCTATCCAACTGAACAACCCTCCACATGGATGTCTTAGGCTTCCCATTTATCTTTTTACAGACTGATATTGGCATGACATTAACCGACGCCCCTGAGTCTACCAGGAAATTATGTACGTTGTAATTGAAAATTTCAAACGTGAGGAGGAAAGGTGGATGTTTGCTTTTAGACTTACCTCCAATACTGGTTTCTCCTATTTGTTCTTCTTCTTGAGGTCGATTGTCAGTGGGAAGCTTCTCGTCCGATGCTTCAAGTTCTTTCAATAGTCTTTCTTTTTGTTGTGGCACTTTACACATTTCGAATAGTGAAAAATTCGATTTTACCTTCTTTAAATCCTCCACGATGTCATACTCCATCTGCTGTTCAATGGGATGAGGTTTATCAGCATTCATCTTTTCTTTGTTTGGCTTGGCCAACGTATTATTCTGCTTAGGATCTTGGCTGGTAATAGTGAATCCTGGAATTTTATCAGCTAAGGATTTATTTTGAAATTTCTTAACATTTCGCTGAAGCCTCTTAATATTTGGGAGAATGAGACTATTTTCTTTAATTGGCCCTTAGATCCTTGTTGTCACGTTGGTTTCCATGACGTCCTTGTAGCCCTGCTTGCTTTCTTCTTCTGCGTCAAATAATGAAACAGAATTCCACAAAACCATGGTTTTCTCTTCTTGTTCCTTTGTTGAAGTAGTATTTTCCTTTCTTTCTTCATCTCCATCTTCCGTTAACTTAGAATCCAACAGTTGATTCATAACCAACGTCATTGAGTTTATCCATTGAGGACAATTTATTTCAGAGTGTGGTTGTTGGTGGAAAGTGCAAAAATTTTCCATTCCTAGTTCTGTTAGATTCATGGATGCAGCATTGTGAGGAGGAGGTTGAGACTGATTGTTATCCTCTCTTTTCTTATAATATGGCTTATAGAACTTTTGTGTTTCCTTCTCTTTCTCCAAATCTATGATTTTGTTGGAAAGCTTCTGCATCATTTTTTCCATATTTTCCAAATCTGGCGATTTCTCTTCCTTAGGCTTAGTAGACAATAAGGATTTCCTTCCCGCACCTTTCTCTCCTGACTGTTCTAGATAATCTTCAATACTTTCTCTTTCAGCATCCACTACTTCTGCCTCTTCATAGGTTTCCGTCAAAGTAGGCTTGGCCCTACCTTTGGAAAACATGGCCAAATCAGGGCCTAAAGTTGAAGTATAATACTCAATCAGTACGTTGTCTGAAGGTTTATCAACTTCAGAATTTTTTTTGAGATATGCTGCAAACCTTTGTGTGAAACTGTGCACCTTTTTCTTTCTCTCTTTCTTCAAGGCACATAGTCCTTTCATGAGGGCTACATGAGTCTTTTGAATCGCATACTTACTTCTGAAAATTCTCTCGAAGGTATCCCAATCAAGGATAGAGTTAGCAGGAAACCCAAAATACCATGATGTTGCAGCTCCTTTAAGGGTATGCAGAAATAGTCTGCAAACTACATCCTCATACTCCCCAGCCCTCAACCCTTCTATTGCCAAGTAAAAACTTTGCAGGTGATCATCTACTAGTATCTTCTCATTTGGGTCGAATTTGGGCAGCATCTTTTCAAAGGATTGAGGTAAATCATGTAGCGGAGGCGTTAAATTTAAAGGTGATCTGGCTCTCCAAGCAGGTGGTGGATTTGGTGGGTTGGGTGGTGGATTAGCATTTAATCCTGCCATGAGTCTGGGTGGAGAGTGAGGAGGTGAGAAAATAGGAGTGTGAGCAAGAGAAATATGAGGGGTATCTGGGCCTTATTGATTCAAAGGTAGCACAACTTCATGTAAGGCTGTTTCTACAAGTTCTTCCCAGCCTCCAACCAGCACTGAGTCTTCTACTATAGGACGATATTTCCTTTTATACTCTCTTCTGGGCAATTCAGGGATGATTGGAAATCCTCCAATCTTCTTTACATATGCCCTGGTGTGTCTTCTCAGGTCATTAACAACTTCGTTGCCAACAGAATATAGATGTTCTCTATTCCTTTCTTCCTGAATTGGATTATGAAGCCCACTGCTTTCAGAACTGTTACTGGTGGAATAATCTCGGGAAAATGGGTTTCCTCGGCCAGCCATGCACTAGCGGCCCTCCTTCTAGCGCCAGAACTGTTGAGGCCTGGAAATTCGCAGGCAAAAACAACAAAGGATTCTCCCCATTCAACGTTCCCAATTAGCCCGTGACTGTTTGGTATAGGGAATCCGTCCGGTTGGCAGTCCGACTACCGTAGGTCAAGTAACAAAACAAAGGTTTTACCGGTTGTGGCCCGGTCCACCGTGTATTTTGTATTTTTTGACTTAAGTATGATATCCACGTGCCTAATTAACAATGCAGGGTGATAAAGATGCAAAGAGTAGTCACAATGTGATGCGCAGGTTCTTACCTCTCGTCTTAGACTCACAAGCATCCAAATCATGCAATAAAATAAATACTAACTACACTATCTCTAGAGAGCTAGGTATTCATTCATGAGTAATGCACCCCTCTTCATGTGTTATGGCAAATCACAGATAGCTGTTCTTATAACCAAACATATAAACACGAATAAAAGCATATATGATAAGATAGCTCATCAACAGTTAAAAGTTCCATTACTCATAGTGGAAAAAGAGCATCATAAAGGTATTGAAGAACATTAAGGTAAGAACACAGGTTCAAGAGATTAGAAAACTCTTACTACTAATGAGACACAGCTGAAAACGAAATAGTTCACATTCAACATTGCTCATTTCAACGTATTGATATTTTCCACACAACACTTCCTCCAACAAAACAAATTTGTAGTTTCTGATTGTAAAACGAAATAGTTCCTCTTACAAGCATTAAGTTACAAGCTTTTCCAGGGAAAAAGCCCTAGTAAATTCTAACTTTCCAGTATTTAAACTCAAACAGTAGATTGTTTGGGCTCCCCCAAAACGCGTGACTTTTCGGTTCTTCGTATGCTCATGATCAGTTGAGTAACTGTTGGACCTTTCAGATCTACGTTTTTTGTTGCTTTCGATTTTTTTGTCTTTTCCTTCGCTTGTATCCCTTGTGACTCTGCCGGTTTCGATTTGATTTTTTACAAACTGTCAAGCCACGCCTTCACACCGTGGTCACCCCAACAGTTCCTTGAGTTCTACCTGTAATCAATTACTGTGCATCATTCGTTGCAATGGAATTTTAAACATTAACTTAAACCACCTGAAATGGCTAATCCACAAGAAAACGGCCAGGTGCATCCCTTGATCTGAGAATTTTAATAAACAAAAGAGTTTGACTAAGCCTTGAAAGGGAAAGTTCGGAATCGGAATCTGGAAGGATATTGACATCGGACGCGAAAAGGCTTTCCTAGCCACAATGACGGAAAAGGAGAGGTTAAGGATACGCGACCCGCGGGTGGGAAAATTCTCAATCAAAATTCAGAAGGCTTTACACTTCGGAGGCTTAAATAACTTTGGGAGCCACAATAGTAGAAGAAGAAAGGTTATAGCCACACGACGCATATCGGAGGGCGAAGTGATTTAGTTGGAAGTCGGAAGGCTTTATACTTCGGGTGCTAAGCCGCTTTGGGAGCCGCAACGATGGAAGAGAAAAGGCTAAAGACACACGAAATGCGGGCGGGAAAAGCTTTAGTTGGAATTCGGAAGGCTTTATACTTCGGGTGCTAAGACGCTTTGGGAGCCGCAACGACGAAAGAGGAAATGGCTATGGCCTCCGATTAAACAAAAATGACGCTCGATCAATAGAAAAAATTAAGTGTTCGGAGAGTTTTAAAATTCAACAATGGTCAAAATACATTTCACCTCCGAAACAACGGCCTTTCAAAAACCATCAGCAAAACCAAACTCACAATCGGTGACCCAAACAAATTCAGACACACGCAACCTCTGAAAATAGGCCGAGAGTCAAACTTTTAAAATCATCCAACATTAAAGCACGACCAAAAGGTTCAAAGGATCCAACGATTAAAAACAACACTAACTCATGAGGAGGGGCCCAAAATTTAAGAAATTTGGGGAGAACGGTTGCAGCTGCAACACCATGTTAGCCAAGGAATCATTTCTTCTATTTTCATCAAGGTTTGTCAAGTAAAAAAATTGTTCCTCTTCAGCAGAAGTGTTCGGGAGAAATTCTACTACAAGTTTGAGCGATGGGATCTGTTAGCACCATATTTAAAAAAATTGGATTATAGAAGGTTTTGGGGGAAGAGACCTTATCAAAAAATATTGGGAAGGCGCCCTTAGAGTTAACAGGGGTGCTAAAGGAATTTGTGTTGGAGCATTCTGTCTTTGGAACAAGCAGCAACAGGAATGAGGTAAAGAATGGTGTGAATCGATGACTTTGATTCAAAAGGATAAAGATCAACGGTGAAAGGGCATTTCACGGGTCAGAAATGACAGGAAAAATGCGGTCGTTGGATTTGCGGAGTGCGTTAAATGAGAACTGTGATGGAAGGTAGAGATTAATCTAAGGATAGATCAATGGCACCAGAGCATTCCGCGTAGCGAACATGCTCGGTTGCAGAAGCTTTTCCAAATTGTGAAATATGCTAAATGGGGAAAGAATCGGAGGGCTGAGATGAAAGAAAAGATAGATTTGTGATGGTGGTGCATTTCGCGATATGAACTAGCGCAGAAGGGGTAGGGATTTCAATCCACAAAAATTTGTAGAGCCCACCAAGATCGACAGATACAAAGAGAGAGCAATCTTGATCGATGGAGAAGAAACATTCTGCGATTGAGAGTTGCACACTCGACCAAGGGAGGAAGAGTTGGAGAAATGTTAAAACTTTTAGGTGTGGACGGTCCCGATGAAGGTAATTTGGAGATCGATGTCGGAGGTTGATTTTCCCAAATTAAGCTGTACATAGTGGTAGTATGGAAATTTTGACACAAATACCTTGCATATCGGAGGCTCAGATTGCAAAAATAAAGGATCGACGGTGCAGATTGTATGGAGAAGCACAACAATTATGCGGTGTAGAAAATTATAAACAGGTCTATGTGGAGTTGAAAAGGTTTGTCTTTTCCAGAACCTCAAGATTGAAAAATGCCTCAACTACATACAAAGCGCCAACATAGACAGATCGGAACATTGTGCTAAGGAAACAAGGTAGGAACCTTGGTACTCCCTCAGTGCTGTTGAAAATGGAAAAAAGTAGGAGAAATAGAAGTGGTAGATGTAGGGGATAATGCAGAATAAGGGATTATAGGTCGGAGGGAAGAAGAAAGTCTCATGGATGAAAATGATGAGATCTTTGATACCATTCTATTGGGTGAAATAATTGAAATTGCTAAGGGTAAATTGGAAGTCCTCAAGGACTAGGGTAGCGATACCTGTGGTGTTTTTAAATCCTTTTTCCATTTTTTCTCTATTAACCATACCCCTCATTGTCCCGAGTTTGTTGAGTGGTGTGCATATAATTTTTCTGCCACCAAAGGGGTCATCATGAATATGTCCAAGTCCAAAATCCTCTGCTCTGTTCAAGCTCCTATCATCCATAAAATCCTCCACATCCCAGATGAATTTGTCCACATATCCCAAAAACACCGAAAAAGAGAGTATCGTACATTTCTTCCGAGAGTCTACTACCGAAAATAGAGATGCTTTCCTGAAATCTTGTTCAAAACCTAATGCTGAATTTATTGTCTATCTTACCCCATTGACATAAATCAATTTAATGAAGAAACCCAATGGTGCGTAACCTTAGCCAGTCAGTTTTTAGGTCTAGATACTAATGTTTATATCACAGAGTCATTGTTAAGCCTACTGTTTGTTTTGAATACCTTTCCTATTGAACCTGAACTTCCAGGACAATCCTTTCAGTACTATTGTCTTAAATTTGATGAATTTCTAGTTGAGAACATTCATTCTCAGTTAGCTAATTTCCATGATACCAAAGTGTTCATATTCCAATCTTTTTTGTTGAGAATGTTCTTATCTTATAACAAAGATGATTTACAGCTACCTAAGCTGGAGATCACTAATGACATGTGTTGGAGTCATTTACCCAACATGCACACTTATTTGGTCAGTTTTTGCCTATTTACCCACTATCCTAAGTTTAATTGACTTACTTGGCATCAGATGAGCACACTATGACATCAGCATAAGCTCACCCACGCCCTCCTTCAGTCAAGGAGGCCAACTAAGCCTTATCCTTCAGTCAGGGAGTCTAACTGGGTTTCCTCCTTCAAACAAGGAGCATTTATGGGGTGATCTGAGTGTCATAAATGCACCCAATTGCTAATTGATTATTACAATCAGTTAACCTGAGTTGTGAAGGCACCTCCATTCATATTTTGATTATTTTTTGTCATTATTTATGAACTGGAGCTAACACATGCACCTACAACCACTTCTGATGACATGTTTACTTCAGTTAACTCCATCAGAGCTACTTGGAGTTATGGATGTGCTACCTCCTTCAGTTGGACATGAAGTTACATGTGATGAGTCACTTTCAGTTAGACTCAGTCATCTATTGCACTCCATTCAGTTAGGACTTAGTGTGAGAGTCAGTTATTGATTAGCTTGGTGGTTAACTATGTGTGTTGACTGTGGATGACATTCAGTTAAGCTACACACATCCATTCAATTCGAATGACCTCCTTGAGTATTCGAATTTTCTTGGCATTCATGCATCTTGCATGATCATTGTATTGTATTACTCATTATTTATTGAATATACAGAGCAAATTCCATTGCAGCACCATTATGCCATTTTCATGCTTAATTGTCTAAAATCTCTTATGAGACTGTTTTTTAGTCCCCAGATTACTGTGACAGATTAATATGGTATTAGAGCTTCATCAAATTCCATTCTAAATAGCTTGTGAATGGGGTGAGAAGAGGGCCTGATGAGTCCATTCAAAGTTGTACCTGCAAAAACACAAAAAAGTCACCATAAGGTCGAACAACCTGCACATTTTAGGTTTTCATCACACCCAACATAATTGATCAAGCAAGATTGATCGACAATTCCTTAACTTGGGGTATTAAGTGGTAAACCTTCAGCTTCTTGTGCAGTGCTGGAATTTGAGTTTTTTCTCAATTTTTCATGCAAGATCCGTCAAAACCATGTTTTTTAAGAGAATGAGATTCATCCCATCGTGAGCGATGATTTGATATTATTTTATTCAAATTTTAAAATCCAAGAGTTTTCAGTCATTCTTATAGCTGCTCTCACCAATTTTGGTGTGAAAAATCAAGTATCGCAATTTCTCTTCAAAATTGCTGCTAGGGATTTGATGTTAGTTTTCTCTTATGAGTTTTCTGATATTATATTTTATGAATTATTGGATATTTATGAAGCTATATCATATTATGGAGCTCAAGCATTCGCTCTCCACAGTCCCAGAGCTTCTCTACCTTTGGTCACATGCTCATCTCCTCACAAAACTAGTAAAGAGGAAGACATTCTGCATCCACCTAGACACTTTCTCCTAACACTTGGGGCTGATTTTACCATTCATTATTTGATGTTCAAGGATGAAATATATCACTTTCTTGGGTGTTCCTCACATGGTTCAAATTCCCAAGAACCTTTTCTCTCCCTTTAGATGATTTCAGCTGCTCTACATGGGTCTAGTTTTCACCGTGCAACTGTTTATATTTCTGATTCAGTTGAGTGCATTGTTCTTCTTCCAAAGTAGAAGATTCCTCCAGACATATTCATTTATTTTGGATTTAGATGTTCACATGCACATTCTTAGGATGCTGCTGCATAGAAGAACTAAAAATTTCTTGATTTACTGCTTAGTTTGAGGGGGGGTATTTTTCCCATGAGGTTTTTTCCGTTTCTTTGGTTATATTAAGCAGTTACTTTATTGTACAGGGTGACCTATGGCCTCTGTTTCTGGGACCCTAGCATTTCATGCATTTTTTTTACTCCTCCTGAGTATAGATTAAGGGGGGGCGTTGGAGTCATTTACCCAACATGCACACTTATTTGGTTAATTTTGGCCTGTTTACCCACTATCCTAAGTTTAATTGACTTACTTGGCATCAGATGAGCACACTAAGACATCAACATGAGCTCACCCATGCCCTCCTTCGGTCAAGGAGGCCAACTAAGCCTTCTCCTTCAGTTGGGGAGGCTAACTGGGTTTCCTCCTTCAAACATGGAGCATTTTTGGGGTGATCTGAGTGTCATAAATGCACCCAATTGCTAACTGATTGTTACAATCAGTTAACTTGAGTTGTGAAGGCACCTCCATTCATTATTTGATTATTTTTGGTCATTATTTATGAACTTTAGCTAACATATGCACCTACAACCACTTCTGATGACATGTTTACTTCAATTAACTCCATCATAGCTACTTGGAGTTATGGATGCGCTACCTCCTTCATTTCGACATGCAGTTACATGTGATGAGTCACTTTCAGTTAGACTCAGTCATCTATTGCACTCCATTCAATTAGGACTTAGTGTGAGAGTTAGTTATTGATTAGCTTGGTGATTAACTATGTGTGCTGACTGTGGATGACATTCAGGTAAGCTACACACATCCATTCAATTCGAATGACCTCCTTGAGTATTCAAAATTTCTTGGCATTCATGCATCTTGCATGATCATTGTATTGTATTACTCATTATTTATTGAATATATAGAGCAACTTCCGTTGCAACACCATTATGCCATTTTCATGCTTAATTGTCTGAAATCTCTTATGAGACTGTGTTTTAGTCCCCAGATTACTGTGACATATTAATCACATGACCAAGGACTATTGTAAATTCATGAACTCTTTGATGGCAGAAATATATAACCTTTTCTTTCGAGAAAGGTTGCCCAGGGTATTGCTTGAGATGAGGAAAATACTGCAGCTATCTCCTAGTAAGATGATAGGAAATTAGTTCTTGGCAGAATTTAAAACAGTCATAAGGATATATGGTTTTTTGCATCATCCTTATGGCTTGCTGGTCTTTCTGACTGCTTGCGTTTTCTCCTTGGAATTAGTCAGGAAAAGACTCATTGTTGAAGAAGAACACTTTTTGAACTCTAAGAAGGGCTCAAACATTACTTTCCCCTGGGAGGTAGGGCCATACACGGTCAAGAGCAGGGATTCCCTGCCACTGGTTGGTAACTTACTCAAATCCATGGGATTCTCTCTGGAACAGGATATAAACTATGACCCACGTCAAGTAATTTCCAAAAGGAGAAAATCTCACAATAGTAATCCTTTCGAGCACACTGAAATAACCTGGCTTAGAGCAGCGGCCAATTGGTATGATTTCCCTAACTCTACCACAATGGATATCAGCATAGGACGAGACTCTGTCTCACCCCTGCCAAGAGACAATTCTCCCCAAATGGACCTATCCAAATTAGTTGCAATGGCTGGGAATGTTTCATCATTGGTCAGTTATTTAGGAATTTCAATGAAAAGAGGACCTTCGAAACCCATGGAGACTAATGAGGTAGATATTGCTAGCATTCCCAAAAAATGGAAAGTTGAACAAGAACAATAGTTGGTATAGGTTAAGAGAAGCAGTATGAAGGGAAAAATGAAGAAGAAAAATGTGAAATACAAACAAAAACAAGAAGAGCCCAAAATAGCCAAGTTGGAGATCGAGGAGTATGCGTTTGATGGACAGACTCCAAACGGGCATGCCTCTAAATAATATTGGCTAGACTCTTACAGAGAAAGATCTAATAGAAAATTTAATGAGACAACAAAGATGTATGATGAAGTAGTACAGTTTCCATACCCAAATGTGGCATTGAAGACTATGAGGGATCATGCTACAAACACCCTCAGCATGGCCTTGACAGTAGGCAGAAAGGTGTCAGAGGTTAATGTGAACCTCAAAAAGGTTCCCACTACTGATATAATACACCTTAACAGGGAGACCAGTGACATATTGAATACTACATTGTTGAAGGCCACATTACAGATGTCCAAGATAGAGTCAAACAAAGCAAAAAATCAAGACCTCTTGAGGAAGGTAAGAGTTGAAAACAAGGCCCTTAAGGTCCAAATTAATAATTTGTAGAATGAATCAGCACATATAGATGGACATGCAGATAAGAGAGCCTTAGCTCAAATATTATTGGATGAGAAAGAAAAAGAGATCTAGGTACTTAAAAAGAAGTTGAAAATCCCTTCCACCCAGCTCATCCAGACAGCTGAGTTGGCTGAATTTGAGAAGGAGAGAGAAACATTAAACACTGAGATTACAGATTGCAAGGCCAATCTATTGAATCTTGAGGAGAAAGAAAAGCAATGGGAAGTGGATGCCAAGCTTCTGAAGGAGAGCGAAAAAGAATTAAAGGCTAAGCTGGCAACAAAGGAAAGAGAGCTTCAGGAAAAATACACAGAGGCTGCAATTAAATCAGTAAATGTATGTAAAGAAGTAGATACCAGTTCTGTTTCTAAAGCAATGTCCCAAATAGGCCTGAAAGATACTGAGCTTACAAAGCTGAAATAATAGATCAAGGAGTTAGAGGAGCAAAACGTAAAAGAGGAACAAGGGAAGAAAGAGATAGACAAGAAATGTCAAGAATTGACACAGCAAAATGTCAAATTAAGCAAGCAGGTGGTTGGTAATATGGCCTTGCAAGGTGCCAGGCATTTGATTTGGGACCAAATCATTGCAGAATCTAACAAGTTCATACCTTATTTAGATTTCATCTCAAGTCAAAAGAATGATTTGACAGAGGCCAATAAAACGGTTTCGATAATACAGGGGGAAGTGAATAAAAGACCAGTAGAGGTGTCTCAAAATGTTGTTGAATTTCTAATCTCCTTATCAGATGATCTAGTCAGCAAGTATGGTATCCAAAACACAGTTGCCATTATTTCTGGGGCTAGAAAAGTGATTGCTAAACATAGGATGTTGGACACTATACTGGCCAAAATTGGCATTATAGACCACAAAGTCAAGGAGGTGATTAAGTTGTTTAAACCACTCGTAGACAGAGGGATCCCTTTATTCTGGGAAGAAAAGGGACCTTTATTGTCTCAGAAGTATTATTTGGGGCAATTGGTTATTTACAGATCAAACAACAGCAAGTTTCAATACATGCAACAATCCTTGTCAGGAACAATAGTCTTTGATAAATTGGTCGGGGAATTCGAATTACTATTTAATTTTAAAGCTGCCTGTGACGCAGTACCTGACATCTCATACATAGAAACTATGGATCTCAAAGTACAAGCACATGACATGGTTGTTGCGACCTTGCTTGGTCCCGATCAATGGAGGTCAATTCAACAATACGGGTCAAACAAGTTTAGGATGCAACCATAAAGATAGCATGGATGACAATGCGAGAATTATTCTCCAAGGCATGCCCATTTGAAAAAGGTCTCATCTTCCAGACTTTGTACAACTGTCACCAACCGAAAAATACAGAAAATAATTTTACACATATTTTCCTCTAGTAGTCCACAATTTATTTTTGTATTTATGTAAACCGTGGTAGATATGCCACGTTTGAGTTTATTAGAAGAGGTTCTTTGGTTTGTAACAAATTTTGTTTCAAATGTCAGTTTTGGAGGTCTGAAACACTATAAATGTACCTCTCGGGGAAGGAAAAAGGGTTGGAACCAATGTAATTTTTGCATTGTATGCTTTCATGAGCTTTCTAACTATGATGCGGAGCCGAAGTTGGTGTTTTCACAGGGATTCATGTGTTGTTTCATGTTACATTCTGTTACTTTCTTTCTCATGTGAATGTTTTCTAGTTTATCTCCCCCATTATGTTTTCTTTCATGTCTGAAATAAGTGTATAACAATTTGGAATTCATACATAATATGATCAATCTGTTGTTTCATATATCTAATAAATCTTTCTTCTAAAGTTAATACATAATTCATTCTTTAATGCTTTGTGTTGATGGTGTGTTCTTGTTCTTATTTTCCACTAGACAATTATAATTTGACTATGACCGAATAGCTATCTTGCCTCTGTGTTAAAATCATCTGCATAAGTTTTGTTATCTCCATTGCATATCTTGACTCCATCGCCCAATGGTCCTATGTTATGTTTCAACCAATCTTACACACAATTTATATTTTCACTTGCACATATCTGGCATTGTTAATATTTGGTGAGAGATCCCTCTTGGAAGAGCAGAAAGGTAGTTCTCTCTTCGAAAGTGGTTCTGCTGTTACCTGGGAATGAGCCTTCATAGCCTTTGGTTAATTTCCAGTGCTAACAAATTGGTGTCGTTGCTGGGGGCGAGGTTGAAGATCATCCCTGGGAGAACGACAAGAATTGAAAAGTTTCAAGAAAGAGATTTCTGTGGGAAAACAGAAGTTTCTGCATTCACAAGAAGGTTTTACATTTTCCCTGGCGACTTCACACTCATTTTGAGAAGCAATACATGAGACATCCTGACTTTCAGGAGAGTACATACGAGAGGTAATCCTAATACTAAAACTTTTCAAAGTGTGGAAAATATAGAAAGAATACCTAGGAATAAAAATAAAGAAAACGTGAATATTCCTCTATTTGATACATCATCATCTCAATATTTTCATAACATAATGGAATCTGAATGGGGAAATAGTGTTGAAATATTACTGACCAAATCAAAGTCTGAGCCTGACCTAATTAAAGTTGAGATTAGCCCTAGTAGATTGGAATCCTATCTTCTTGACTCTTTGTGGCAAAACCTTGAAATCTTAGCGAAAGCTAAAAATGCAGTCCCTGTTTTTTAGAACGTCTAGTTTCCCAACCCCCCACTTGCCCCTAATCAACCTACACCGATGGCAGCTGCTAGGTTTTCTCCGTTGGCCCTACCTGTCATTTTGCATGACCTTCCCTTAAACTATTCCCAAACAATTTCACTATATGATGGGGAGGGGAATGTTTATGCAAAGTATCATGATTTCATAGATTTGGAATAAGTGGATCATGAGGATGTCAAGATGAGACTAT
Source organism: Pseudotsuga menziesii (assembly GCA_001517045.1). Taxonomy (NCBI): domain Eukaryota; kingdom Viridiplantae; phylum Streptophyta; class Pinopsida; order Pinales; family Pinaceae; genus Pseudotsuga; species Pseudotsuga menziesii. The sequence goes on along the minus strand of LPNX010266424.1, from coordinate 351,637 downwards.
TTGCATAGATTTTGTTTGGGGAAGCCAAGAAATGGTACAAAGATTTACCACCTAGGTCCATTCCAAATTTTTCTGGTTTCCAAACTACATTTCTTGAAATATGGGATGATAAGCATAGCCCATTACAAGTCTTGTCCCAGTACAACAATCTCAAGAAGGGAGGTTCTGAGTCAGTCCATGAATTTTACAACAGATTCATGAGAGCCTATAATTCAATACCTATTGACATTAAGCCCTCACCTGGTGCTGCTAAGCTTTATTATGCTGAAGCCTTTGATGCCCTAGAAGTAGAGGTCAATATGATGGCATGTGGGAAGATAAAACAAAGAGCAGAGATTGATAGGAGGAAAGGTATAGAATAAATACACCCCACCTCTTATGCTTCTTCTTCTAGTGATATAAAATTCAAAATGATGCTAAAAACTATGGAAAATTTAATGGACCGGCTAACTGTGGAAGCTAAGCTAGTAAATTGAGAACAACATGAACCTCATATTAGAAATCCCAATTTTAGAAGGTCGATTACCCCCTCACTCCAACAAAATAGCCCAAGAGACATGAGGAATCCAAGGAACCAAGAGGAACAACCAATAAGACCACCGTTCCCTGAATATTATGTGGATGATAATGACGTTGCAGAGTCTATCGAAGGCCATATTCATCATTTTGGTGATCTAGATTCTGAAATCTATTTGTCTAAAGAGGAAACACAACATGTTTGCACCAAAAGATGACAGTAATTTAAAAGGGGAGTTGGAACAATACCATAAGGGGTATATGCATGCGATAGATGATGTTAGAAAAATCAAATTAAGGGGTAGAGATTTTGTTATAAATGAAGGAGGGTTAAATCCAAATCAGCCTTCCAACAGTCAGGCCGACACAGAAAAAAGAAATGAAAAACAAAAAGAACCTGTTGTATATAAAGAAATTGGAAATGGGACTGAGAAAGTAAAAGAACCAAAACAAACAGCACATGTGGAGCTAGATAAACTTTCTTCCATGTTTAATTTAAAAAGTGAGCTTGATAAGTTGAATATTTCAAATCCTTTTAATGGAATTCTAAGAAATCAGGAGTATAGAAATACTATAACAAAGATGATAAAAAATCAGGGGGAAGCTCACCCAGATATTTTAGAACTGAGAAAAGACAATCCTACTATTATCTTGGGATCTAAAATTGATAGTGTGGATAGTGAAGATGAGGAAGTACCACCCTTTTACATGAGTTTAAATGTGCACGACATGGTATTGCACAATGCTATGTTAGATTCAGGTGCTTCACATAATTTGATGCCAAAGGGGGTGGTGGAAAGTCTGGGGCTTGAGATTACCAGGCATTATAAAGATCTGTATTATTTTGATTCTAAAAGAGTTAAATGTCTAGGTTTGATAAAAGACATGGTAGTATCCTTGAATAAGTTACCATCCAAAACTGTGGTCATGGATGTTTCTTGTGGCCAATATTCCTCCCAAGTTTGGTATTTTTCTATCGAGGTCTTGGGATTCAAAGCTAAAGGGGAGCTTACAAATGGATATGTCTTATGCAATAATTCTTGTTCATAATGAAAAAAAGAGATTGTACAGTGAGAAAAGATTACCTTATGTTGTAAGAAGTCAGGCTCAGCCTGAAATTCATCAAGTTTATGCTATTGATACAGACTTAGGGTCGTCTATTTTATTCAATTATATATCTCCTTGTAACTCAAAAATTGTTGTGCCAATTAAATGAAAAATGATAAAAAAGAGACAAGTGAACATGGAGCTTTAGAAAGAAAACAGAAAGATGAAGGAATATGGAAGATGTATTTTGATGGCTCGGTGGCTAAAATAGGTGCTGGGGTGGGTGTATACATAATTTCTCCCATTAGAGATACTAAAGCTTATTCTTACAATTTGGTTTTTGAATGTACTAATAATGTAGTCGAATATGAAGCTTTGTTGCTGATTTTGCATGCCTTAAAGGATTTGGGAGCTAAAAGGGTCCAAATCTTTGGATATTTAGAACTTGTGGTCAATTAGGTGAATGACAGCTACCAAACTAGGAATCCCAGAATGAGAGCTTACCGGAATGAAGTATGGGATATTTTTTGGAATTATTTCACCGAACACAACATCCAAATGATTCCTAGATAGGAGAATACCATGGCGGATTCTATAGCAACCACTACTGGGAAATTTGAAAGTCCTACCGCGGGTAAGAGAAAATACAAAGTGGACATTGTGAATAGACCCTCCATACCTGACAACACCAAATACTAGAAGGTTTTTGAAGATGATATGCAAATCAAAAGGTTTTTGGAACTGTGTGGTGAATTTATGAATACCTGCATAGATGAAGAAAATGTTGACTCCGAGAATGTCCTAGATGTTGATGGAGATGAAGAAGAGACTGCTAGAACAGAGAAGTTGAAAGGATATTTGGGGGGAAAATATACAGTCCAATTGAAGAGTAATCACATCCCCAAAGGTTTGATTCCACTAGAGACACTTTTTGACCAAAACAATGTTGCGAGAGATCCTAAGGTCAAACCTGCTGAAAACGCTGTGGAAGATAAAAACATTGGCACCGAAGATGATCCGAAAATTGTAAGGTTGTCCAAGAAATTACATGCTAAAGAAAAATATGAATATGTGAACCTGATGAAGAAATACAAAGATGTATTTGCATGGAGTTACGATGACCTCAAAGAGTATGACACTTCCATTATACAACACATGATTCCAATCAAGGTTGGAGAGAAACCATTTAGGCAGAAACTCAGAAGAATCAATCCAAAGCTAGTGCCTATAATTGAAAAGGAGATGAAAAAGATGTTTGAAGCAAAAAAAATTATAACCCTGAGTTTTTCAAAATGGGTTTCCAATTTGGTGCCAGTTAGGAAGAATAATGGAGAGATAAGACCGTGTGTGGATTTCAAAAATTTGAATAAGGTCTCTTTGAAGGAAAATTACCCTTTACCAAAGATGGACCAGCTCGTGCAAAGGGTGGTGGGATCAGAGAGAATATCTACTATGGGTGATTTTTCAGGTTACAACTAGGTAAAAGTGCTACCTGAAGAACAGGAGAAAACTGCTTTCACTACGCCTTGGGGTACCCTCATGTATGCAAAGATGCCATTCGGATTAATGAACGCAGGAGCCACTTTCCAGCATGATATGGATATTGCTTTTGAGAACAAAAGAGACAAGTTTTTGGTGATTTGCATGGATGATATTACTATATATTCTAGGTCTAACAAGGATCATATCAGACATTTGGAAAGGGTTTTCATTAAATGCAGAAAGTATGGCATTTCCTTGAATCTAAGAAAGTCCAATTTTGCTTTAGAACAAGGTAAACTGTTGGGGCATATTATTTCCAAGGAAGGAATAAGGATTGATCCATATAGAGTGAATTACATCTTGAAGGTGGAAGAGCCAAGGAGTAAGAAGGAAATACAGTCTTTCATTGGACAAGTAAATTTCTTGAGAAGATTCATCCCTAGTTTTGCTGAAATCTTGATGAACATTACTAGTATGATGAGAAAGAATCATGAAATAAAATGGACAGTGGAAGCAAATAAATATTTTAACGATATAAAACAAGTCATTTCAAAAGCCCCTGTGCTGGTAATTCCATATTTTGAGAAAGAATTTTTAGCATTCTCATGTGCTTTAGAGCATACTGTGGAAGTAGTCTTGTTACAGAAAAATGATCAAGGTGAAGAACATCCTATAGCATTTTTCAGCAAGATATTAAGAGATGGAGAATTAAAATATGACATAATGGAAAAACAAGCTTATGCTTTGGTTAAGGCCTTAACGTATTTGAGAATTTATATTCTCCATTCACATATACTTGCATATGTTCCCAGTAGCGTGGTGAAGAGTATACTTACACAGCCAGATCCGGAGGGGAGAAGAGATAAATGGATTGCAGTGCTTTTGGAGTATGACATAGAAATTAATCCCACAAAATTGATTAAAGGGAAAGGATTGGCTAAAATGATGACGGATTCCCATTATTACTCTCTAGAGCTAAATTTTTTAGCTGGCCAGTCAAACTAGCCAGATACAGAAGTGTAGGTGGGTCCTGATTTTTCTGTCTCTCCTTGGTATGCTGATATTGTTTATGTATTGAAAAATTTACAACCTCCTGCAGGGTTAAGAAAAACCAGAGCGAGGTCTGTCAAACTGAAGGCTGCAAAATTTTGTATCATAAATCAATATCTTTATTGGAAGGACCCTGGTGGAATACTGCTGAACTGTCTTCTGGAGAATGAAGCTCAACATATAGCAAAAGAGTTCCATGAGGGAGATTGGGGGGGCACCATTCTTGGAAGGTAACTACAAATAAAATTATGAGAGCAGGATTTTATTGGCCTTCGTTGTTTTCAGATGTGTATAAAGAAACCACCAAATTCCATCAGTGCCATATTTTTGAAGGAAAAAGGAAGGTGGCTTCACTTCCCCTCAACCCTATACCAGTAGAAGCAACTTTCCAAAAATGGGGGTTGGATTTCATTGGGGAGATAAATCCCAACTCCTTAGGACAACATAAGTGTATTTTAACAGCTACTGATTATTTTACAAAGTGGATTGAAACGATGCCCACTAGAAGAGCTACAGAAGAAGTGATAATGTATTTCGTGGAAAATAATATTTTAGTAAGATTTGGTTGTCCTAAAAGAATTGTGACAGATAATGCACTTGATTTTAAGTCCAAAAAGATAATTAATTTATGCCACAAGTATCACATAGGCCTAAATCATTCTACTTCTTATTATCCATCGGGTAACAGACTGGTTGAAACCTCTAACAAGAGTTTGGTGAGGATTATTAAGAAGCTGTTGGAGGACAACAAAAGAGCCTGGCATACTAAGTTGAAATATGCATTGTGGGCTGACAGGATCAGCCCAAAGAGGGCTATTGGTATGTCACCATTTTAATTGGTGTATGGAGCTGAGGTAATTTTTCCTGCATCTCTAGGAGTCCCAGTTATGAAATTGTTACAAGACCAACAAGACGAACCTAATCCGATGCAAAGAAGGATCAACTAGATTATTGAACTGAGGGATAGGGCCTATGATAAGGTACAGATACATCAGGATAAGATGAGAATACCTTTGAGATAAGAATAAAGGAGGATGTTTTTCAGGTTTACGACCTGGTGTTAAAATGGGATGCCCCGCATGAAGACAAAGGAAAACATGAAAAAATTGATCACTTGTGGGTAGGCCCATACCTTATTGCGACACTCAGAGGTAACAATGATTTCATTCTATAGTATCAGGATGGGTCATAGTATGAAGGAGGCCCAGTGAATGGAATATTTCTAAAGCATTACCTGGAGTAAGGGGACAGATTTCCATGTATTATAGTGTAAATATTTGTATTTTTTCAGTCAATATAGATGGTGAATCGGAAGATTTGAAGCCCGCAGTGAAGGCCTTAAGATCAGAAGAGGTGACCATTTTTCAGTTCCGTTTTCTTTCAGCAAAATAAAGTAAAATAAAAAGGAGGAGGTCATCAATGGATTCAACAATTGGTCTACGGGGTTCTTTGCTACCTCGCTGGGAGGACGGCATCCTTTATGGAGCCGGTTGTTAGCACCATATTTAAAAAATTGTATTATAGAAGGCTTTAGGGGAAGAGAACTTATCGTAAAATATTGGGAAGGAACCCTTAGAGTTAATAGGGGTGTTGAAGGCATTTTTGGCAGAGCATGCTGTCTTTGGAACAAGCAACAACAAGAATGACACAAAGAACAACGTGAATCGATGGCTCCTATTCAAAAGGATAAAGATCAACGATGAAAGGGAATTTCATGGGTCAGAAATGCCAAGAAAAACATGGTCGTTGGATTTGCAAAGTGCGTTAAATGAGAACCATGATGGAAGGTGGAGATTAATCTAAGGATATATCAACGGTGCCAGAGCATTCCACGTAGCGGACATTCTTGGCCCCATAATATTTTCCAAATTGCAAAATATACTAAATGGGTAAATAATCGGAGGGTTGAGATGAAAGCAAAGATAGATCTGTGCTCATGGTACATTTCGTGATCTAAAATAGCGTGGAAGGGTCAGGATTTCAAACCGCGAAAAGTTGTAGAGCCCACCAAGATCGACGGTTGCAAAGATAGAGAAATCTTGATCGATGGAGAAGAAACATTCCATGATCAAGAGTTGCACACTCGACCAAGGGAGGAAGAGTTGGCAGAATGTTAAGACTCTCAGGTGTGGATGGTCCTAATGAAGGTAATTTGGAGATCGACGATGGAGGTCGATTTTCCCAAATTAAGCTGCACATACTGGTAGTATGGAAACTTCGACACAAATACCTTGCATATAGAAGGCTTAGATCGCAAAAGGAAAGGATATATGGTGTATATTTTATGGAGAAGTACAGAGATTATGCGGTATAGAAAATTATAAATAGGTCTACATGGAGTTAAAAAGGTTTGTCTTTTCCAAAACCTAGAGATTGACGAATGCCCCAACTGCATACAAAGCGCCAACACAGACAGATCAAAACACTATGCTAAGGAAACAAGGTAGGCACTCTGATACTCCCTCAGTGTTGTTGAAAATGGAAAAATTAGGAGAAATAGAAGTGGTAGATGTAGTGGATAATGCAGAATCAGGGGTTATAGGTCGGGGGGAAGAAGAAAGTCTCGTGGATGAAAATGTTGATATCTTTGATACCATTCTATTGGGTGAAACAATTGAAACTACTAAGGGTAAATTGGACTCCTTAAGGACTAGGGTAGTGATATTTGTGGTGTTTTTAAATCCTTTTTCCATTTTTTCTCTGTTAACCAGACCCCTCATTGCCCCTAGTTTGTTGAGTGGTGTGCATACAATTTTTCTACCACTGAAGGGGTAATCATGAATAGGTCCAAGTCCAGAATCCTCTCCTCTGTTGAGGCTCCTTTCATCTATAAAACCCTCCACATCTAAGATGAAATTGTTCAAATATCCCAAAAATACTAAGAAGAAAGTATCATACATTTCTTCTGAGAGTCTACTGCCGAAAATAGAGACGCTTTCCGGAAATATTGGTCAAAAGCTAATACTGAATTTATCAGTCTGTCTTACCCCATTGACATAAATCAATTTAATGAAGATACCCAGTGGTGTAGAACCTTAGCCAGTCATTTTTTAGGTCTAGATACTAATGGTTATATCATAGAGTCATTGTTAATCCTACTGTTTGTTTTGAGTACCTGTCCTGTCAAACCTGAACTTCCAGGATAATCCTTTCAGTCTGTTGTCTTAAATTTGATGGATTTCTATCTGAGAACATTCATTCTAAGTTAGATAATTTCCACGATACCAAAGTGTTCATATTCCAATCTTTTTTGTTGAGAATGTTCTTATCTCATAACGAAGATGATTTACAGGTACCTGAGCTGGAGATCATTAATGACATGACCAAGGACTACTGTAAATTCATGAACTCTTTGATGGAAGAAATATATAACCTTTTCTTCCAAGAAAGGTTGCCCAAGGTATTGCCTGAGATGAGGAAAATACTGCAGCTATCTCCTAGTAAGATGATAGGAGACTGGTTCCTGGCAGAATTTAAAAGAGTCATAAGGATATATGGTTTTGTGCATCATCCTTTCCAACTACCTGGGTTTTCTCCTTGGAATTAATCAGGAAAAGACTCATTGTTGAAGAAGAACACTTTTTGAACTCTAAGAAGGGCTCAAACATTACTTTCCCCTTGGAGGTAGGGCCATACACAGTCAAGAGCAGGGATTCCCTGCCATTCATTTGTAACTTACTCAAAGGCATGGGATTCTCTCTAGAACATGCTATAAAATACGACCCACATCAAGTAATTTCCAAAAGGAGAAAATCTCACAAGAGTAAGCCTTTCGAGCACACTAAAATAACTGAGCTTAGAGAAGTGTCCAATTGGGATGATTTCCCTAACTCTACCACAATGGATATCAGCATAGGACGAGACTCTGTCTCACCCTTTTCAGGGGACAATTCTCCCCAAATGGACCTATCCAAAGCAGTTGCAATGGCTAGGAATGTTTCATCATTGGTCAATTATTCAGGAAGTTCAATGAAAAGAGGACCTTCAAAACCCATAGAGACTGATGAGGTAGATACTGCTACCATGCCCAAAAAGCATAAATATGAACAAGAACAGTAGTTGGTATAGGTTAATAGAATCAATATGAAGGGACAAATGAAGAAGAAAAATCTGAAAGACAAACATAAACAAGAAGAGCTCGAAACAACAAAGTTGGAGATCAAGGAGTATGTGTTTGATGGATAGACACCAAACGGGCATGCCTCTAAAGAATATTGGATAGAATCTTATAGAGAAAGGGATAATAGAACTTCTAATGAGAAAACAAAGATGTATGATGAAGTAGTACAGTTTCCCTACCCAAACGTGGCATTGAAGACTATGAGGCATCATGCTATAGACACCCTCATCCTGGCCTTGAAAGTAGGAAACAAGGTGTTAGAGGTTATGGAACAAGGGAAGAAAGAGATAGATAATAAATTTCAAGAATTGACACAACAAAATGCCAAATTAAGCAAGCAGGTGGTCAGTAATATGGCCTTGTAGGGTGCCAGGAATTTGATATGGGACCAAATCATTGCAGAAGCCACAAGTTCAGACCCTATTTAGATTTCATCTCATGTCAGGAGAATGCTTTTACAGAGGCCAAGAAAAAGGTTTCGATAGTACAAGGAGAAGTGAATAAAACACCAGTAGAGGTGGCTAAAAATGCTATTGAATTTCTAAGCTCCCTGTCAGATGATCTAGTCAGCAAGTATGGTATCCAAAATAGAGTTTCCATGCTAGACACCTTACTGGCCAAAATTGACATTATAGAACACAAAGTCAAGGAGGTGATTAAGTTGTTTAAACCACTGGTAGACAAAGGGGTCCCTTTCTTCTAGGAAGAAAAGGGACCTTTATTGTCTTGAAAGGATTATTTGGAGCAATTGATTATTTGCAGAGAAAACAACTGGAAGTTCTGAGACATGCAACAATCCTTATCAGGCATGATAGTATTTGATAAATTTGTCAGGGAATTTGAGTTACTGTTTGATTTTAAAGCCACCTATGCCGCAGTACCTGACATCTCATACACATAAACTATGGAGCTCAAAGTACAAGCACATGCCATGGTTGTTGCAACCTTTCCTGATCCTGATCAATGGAGGTCAATTCAAAAATACAGGTCAGACAAATTTAGGATGCAACCATAAAGACAACATGGATGACAATGCAAGAGTTCTTATCCAAGGCATGCCCATTTGAAAAAAGTCACCTCTTCCAGACTTTGTACAGATGTCACCAACCGTAAAATACAGAAAATACTTTTACGCATATTTTCCTCCAGTAGTCCACAATTTATTTTTCTGTTTATGTAAATCGTGGCAGATATGCCATGTTTGAGTTTGTTAGAAGAGGTTATTCATTTTGCAACAAATTTTGTTTCGAATTTCGGTTTTGGACGTCCGAAACACTATAAATGTACCTCCTAAGAAAGGAAAAAGGGTTGGAACCAATGTAATTTTTGCGTTGTATGCTTTCAAGAGCTTTCTAATAAAGTTGCAGAGTTGAAGTTGGCATTTTCACAGGGATTCATGCATTGTTTCATGTTACAGTCTGTTACTTTCTTTCTCATGTGAATGTTTTCTAGTTTATATCCCCCATTATGTTTTCTTTCATGTCTAAAATAAATGTATAACAGTTTGGAATTCATACATACTATTCTCTGTCTGTTGTTTCAGATATCCACTGAAGATTTCTTCTAAAGTTAATAGATAATTCATTCTTTAATGCTCTGTGTTGATGGTTTGTTCTTGTTCTTGTTTTCCACCAGACAATTATAATTTGACTGTGACTGAATAACTATCTTTCCTCTGTGTTAAAATCATCTGCATAAGTTTTGTTATCTCCGTTGCATATCTTAACTCCGTCACCCAATGGTCCTATGTTCTGTTTCAACCAATCTTACAAACAATTTATATTTTCACTTGCACATATCTGACATTGTTAATATTTGGTGAGAGATCCCTCTAAGAAGAGAAGAAAGGTAGTTCTCTCTTCGAATGTGGTTCTGTTGTTACCTGGGAATGAGCCTTCACAACCTTTGGTTAATTTCCAGTGCTAACAAGATCTAACACTCGATAGGAAGGACAACTTCTAGTCATTAAACCAACTGAAAAAGTGTGAAACTAGTTGCTATTTTAACTGAAGTCCTATAATCCCATAGTGCGGAAAAAATAGTCAAATTTTAGTTGGATTTGTGATCTCCAACAATCCTATGCAGCATAGTTTTCAAAAATTTGTTAATGGCCTAAACTTGATCATTATCCTGTGGGTAATACAGAGTTGATTTTTCATGGAAAAAACCCAACTTAGCACTCAACTCAGCCATCATCTGATTGCAAAAATGAGATCCATGGTCAGTGACTATGGCTTATGGGAATCCAAACCTAGCTATCACATGATTAAACAAAAAGAGAGCGGCAGTCTTTCCATCCTCTACATATGTAGGAATTTCCTTAGCCCATTTTATAAAGTAATCAATGGCTACAATGATGTAACCATGCCCCCCGGCTGAGGCAGGATTACAATGCATGAAATCAATACCCCACTTGGGGAAAGGGCCAACAACAATGATAAGGTGTAAAGGAGTAGGGTGGGTGCACTTTTTAGGATAAAAGGTTTGAAAGGGTGGGAATTTATTAACTGCCTCATGACAATCTTTGAAGATTGAGGTCCAAAAATACCCAGCGTGAAGGATTTTTTGAGCTATCGCCATCCCAGAAAGATGACCACCACATGCTCTAGAGTGGAAATCATTCAAAACTTGTTCAGCCTCTTCATCTGTAATGCATCACCAAATAATGGAGTCAATACCATGTCGATACAATGTATCATTTAAAATGAGATAATACTTTGCATGTAGACGGATGCGAGGATGATCATCTCGGGACATGTCAGGCTGAAATCTATGGGTCTAGAGATAGATGATCAAATCTAAATACCATGAGCCAGTTGAGCTGATCAGGAACAAGAATTCATCCAAAAATGAATCATTGGGCTCAACTTCCATCAAAGCATAGGGAAGGTCACACATCAAGTTCGTGAAAACCAAGGACTTATTCGAATTAACGTTAGCAAACTCGAGATCGAATTCTTGTAAGATAATGATCCAACAGGAATACTTGCCCCCTAGTACCTGACGAGTCAGAATGTAATACATGGGGTTTTGATATGCGAGAACAATTATAGTGTGTAGTAATATGTAGTGACGAAATGTTTGCACATCAATGATCATATCCAAAGCTATCTTATCCACACATGAGTTACGGGATTCAGAGTCAAGAAGACTCTTACTTAGGTAATAACTCACCTGTTCTTGGCCGTTAAGATCTTCCTATAGTAGAACCATACCAATAGTAGTAGTGGAGGAAACAACATACAACCGAAAGTATTTTGAGTAATTTGGGGGGTACAACACCGGTGAATGTGTCAAAGCATGTTTCAAATGGTTAAAAGCTCGTTGGGATTGGTCATCCCAAAAGAACGGAGTGTCCTTCTTAAGGAGACTCATATAGTCGTGCACCTTTTTCTATGAAGTTGCATGCGAAACAACGAAGAAAATTTTCCTTCTCCTTCAAAATTTGGAGTTTAGTGACATTAGTCGGGGCGGGTAAGGCTAAAATAGGAGCATTTTCAAAGGATCTATCTATATGCCATCTTTGGAAGCCACAAAGACAAGAAGATATCTAGTCTCAACAAAAAAGACACATTTGTGTGGCTTAAGCTGAATATTATAATGATGACACCTAAGGAAAATGTCTCTAAGGTTCCCTGGGTGGTCCTCCCATTGCTATGAATGAGCAGGGAGATCATCCAGATACAACTCCACGATGTGCTTAATATCATGAAAAGCATAGGACATGGCGCACTGGAATGTAGCTTCGACATTTTTTTAACCAAAGGGTAACTTCCAATACATAAAGGTTACTCACAGACAAATGAGTGTTTTTTTATGCTAATTGATGGGCATAATTTCCATCTTATTGTAGATGGAAAATCCATCCATAAAAGAAAATATGAAACTACCAGCACATATCAATAATTTGATCGATGTATGGAGTAGGCAAATTGTCCTTGGGACAAGCCTTATTTAAATCTCGGAAATCGATAAAAACCCTAATAGTGCCCTACTTCTTAGCCACAAGGACAATATTAGACACCCATTCCGTCAGTGGTATGGGATAAATAAACCCCTCTTTTAGAAGTTTCTCCACTTCGAATTTAATAGCTATAGTCTTCCTAGGATGGACTTGACGTAATTTTTGTTGGACTGGCCTTGCCATGGGATAAGTTTTAATCTCAAGTACAACGATGGATGGATCAATCCCAGAAATTTATTCATACGTCTAGGAAAAAACATCACATAATTCTTTGAATAGAGCTCTATAACTTTCAGTTTCTTCTATTGAACAGTTCTGGCCTACATTAGCATGCTCAACAGTTCTAGGCTTGACTGATATGTCAATAGGTGTTGTCTGAGTGATGTTGCAATGGTTTCCTTCAGACTCAGTTCCTTGCAAAAATACAGGTTTTTGAGGAATACTGACAATATTAGTACTAATAAGAGACACAAGGTCAAATTCTACCGAATTGGCATTGGGAAGGAAATCATATCTATGATGATGATATTCCCATATAGGTTCATCCACACTCATGAACTCCATAATGGACTTGTCTAATGGAAAATTATACGAGAGATAGTCTAGAGTGGGGAGAGAGGGTTCTATCCAATAGGGCAGGTGGTAAGGATCCGAATCCACCAGATGACGATCACCAGAATGGACATCGGAAGAAGATTGAACAACATCATAAATTTCTTCATAAGGGCATAGAGAGGATGACTCAACAACTTCTTCGCCTCTAGGACTATGGCCAGTCGTAGAAATAATGTTCACAGTTGCCACTTCCAACTAGGAGGGATTGAGGGAAACACTCCCATGAGGGTTGAATCATTCAACATGCCTACCCCAACCAATTTATAAGGTGGAGGGGATTGACCTAGAATAGGGATATTATTTGTAGTGGAGGTAGTAACATCTAGTGAAAAAAAATCGATTTGATCGATGGTCACAATATTCCCCAATTGAGGGAATTGGAGAGTTCAAGAAAATGTCGAGGTGGCAACTGTCATAGCATAGAATATTGTAATCCAATAGGGCATTGACTACTTCCACCTAAATGGAAACAGTCTTTCCCCAAGCTTGACCGAAAGGGCTGGTAATAGACCATGAGGTTAGAAACCTTTTCCATCAAATGCTTTCAAGGTTGTGGGTGACTTTGTAAGTTCAAGAGAATTGATGGCTCTCCAAAAAGCCACAAACAATACTGAGGTGGAATCTCCTTCATCCAAAATGGTCCTATGGACCTTTCTCCCAACTACTCTGGTCACGATTTGAAATGCGATTTGGTGGGGTGATATAGACTTGTAATTCTCCACATTAAAATGGATCAAATTAGTGTTATCTGGGTCTAAGGCTTCTAAAGCAGTCAACAAGTTTTTGTGATGTGTGGTACAACTTTGGAGTACCTCTAGGGTAGACATCGCGCAAGGAGCTTAAGCCAAATCTTCAAAAACGTTGTAGAATTGTGCAACTCAAGCATTTGGATTAAAAACAAACTTTCTAAGGGTACTCTTGGGTGGGCACAAAATCAATTTGAGATTGTGTTTCTCGATTGTAAGAGGACCATTAGATGAAGACGAAGAACTAGTGAAAGGATCTCTCTCGGGAGAAGGATTTTTGTCCTTCTTTTCTGCAGGTTTGTGATATGACTAACTACGAGTAGTCAAGCTAATAGTTTTCGAGGACATCATTCTAATTTCTTCCATAGAATTAGATGTTCCTTGAGAATACATATGATCTATCACTTATTGTTGAGATGGAAGGGGTCGGTAAGCACCTCCAGTGTAGGGTTACTTTTCAAAAATTTACTAATCTCTTGAAGACGAGGGAACTCCTTCGTGAAGTGGTCACCACCACACAATAGGCATGGAAACTTAGCCTTCCTCTTTCCTTTATTGTCATTCTCTGGGGCCATAGCCTTGGGATTCTCCTATTGGTTTCTGGGCTTCTTATTTTTTCCTTTTCCTTTCTTCTTATTATAGGGTTTCTGTGTACTTTAAATAGCATTCACCTCAGTGGAAACTGTAGGAGAAGGAGTAGTAGTAGAAGTACTCTGTTTCTTGGAAGGCTTATCTACTAACGAGGGCTAGATTGAACTGACAACCCCATCAAGATGTGTTTCTGCAGGTGGCTTGGTAGGGTTTGTGATGGGATGATGAGCTTGAGGGATTAGGCCATACAAAGTTCTAGATAAGGAATAAACCAAGTCCAGATATTGAGTGCAAATGATAGAATTCTCTTCAATAACAACACCACCCATAGACACATCTCGAGTAATGGGAGGAAACAAGGATTTCGTGAGCCAATCAACTAATAATTGGTCTAGAATAGGAGCTTTAATAAGCCTTTTCCATCTCTTCCACTCATGAATATGATCATATATGTGTGTGGATGTATTTTGATGAAGTGATGTCAAAATATCCGTACTAGTTTCGTAACAGATGGGAAGTTGGAAATGAGTAAGAAAAATTGTTGCCAACGAGCTAAAGTCCACAAACAAATGTTGCGGAAGTTTAATGTACCACTTTGCAGCTATACTAGTCAAAGTTCGTTGAAAGAGCCTTAAATAGACTAAATCATCCATCAAGGAGTTAGAAGAACACCATAGATGGAAAGTCATAACATGGTTTTTGGGATCTTCACCCTGCTTCCCATCAAATTTTGGGATATCTGATGGTAACTTTACTGGAATTGTAGGCCATGAAGGGTTATGCTGGATGGGTTCATTAATCAACTTAGACATATCAGGCAAGTCCAAAGTTTCCAAAAAAGGGAGTTTTCGGTTAGGTTTAACATACTGGTAGTATTGATAAGGAATCTTTATACTAGTAGGACCATAGGCCGATTGATACACTGGTTGTTGGGAATTTGGATTCACAAACGATCCTCCTAAAGATCCATTAGGAGGCGGGCCCCCAGGAGGAGGGTTTCCTCTAGGTGGTAGTGGTGGTGGTCCTCCGCCAGGAGGGCCTCCACCAGGTGGTCCTCCTCTAGGTGGTCCTCCTCTAGGTGGGCCTCCAAAAAGTGGTCCCCCAGAAGGTGGTCCCCCAGGAGGTGGTCCTCTAGGTGGTGCCCCCCTAGAAGGTGGTCCTCCAGAAGGTGGTGGTACTCCAGGAGGTGGCCCCCTAGAAGGTGATCCTCCAGGAGGTGGTCCCCCAGGTGGGCCCCCAAAAGGTGTGCCACCATAACCTTTGGCAGCATTGATAGGCATCCCTCCAGGAATAGGCATATACGACTAATTGGGTTGCCCCCATGGTGTAAACATGTTTCCGGGGTAGGCCATACCGGGATATACAATTCCTGTAGATGTAGGTTGAAAGTTCACATTACTTATGGATGGTAGATTTCTTGGGTTAGTATATCCCCCAAAATGTTGATTAACAACAAGTTGCAACCTTGACGGTTGGCCCATACTAGAAGGAGGAGTAACCGCTTTTATTTTTATGGGAGGGACTACAACTCGTGACTATACTATAGCAGGAGTTTGTCTTGTACTAGATGCGACTCGACTAACTACTGATGCAACTTGAGCTGGAGGTTTCCCCTCAGTGGTAGAAGATACGAGAGGACCAGAAGAAGACCCAAGATTTTGAACTGTAGTAACAGGGTTGGATGGTTGACTTGGATTAGGAACTATTGATCCTCGAACCGGTGATGTCAAACTAGGAGTAACTTAAGACGTCAAGAGTGGACGATATCTGGGAGGGGTTGATTTTGAAAGACGGGGTAAAAGAGCTGACATAGACTCCCAATGAGGAGGAGGTGAAGTAATGATGTTTGCAAGGTTCTCCTAGAAATTATGTAAATGATCCCTAGTTGGCTGGAGCCTTATATACATTTCCTCATTCAATGGAGGGTTAAAAAAGGAGGGTCTAGTAACCCCAAATTCAGAAATTTCTTGACCCATAGAGGTTCTCCAAAAAGGAGAATTAGGCCATATTTTTTCCCTTGGTATCATCAGATTGGCGATCAACCCAATTTGAAGAACCAACATGACCTTCCATTGGAAAATGAAAGGCAGTATCAACCTTAGGAGGTTGTTTAACCAAGGTATTATCATATGTAGTGAATTCTTCCCCCACTTCCTCAGTTGGATTCTCTTCCATGTGAGAATCAATTGTGGCTCCTTGGTCTATGGATTCCATTGGTATTTCTCCTGCAATAGGAGGAAGGTCAAGTGGCAAGCCTTCAACTCTTCTAGATAGTCTCAAAGGAAACTCAGCCAGATTGTTGGTCACTAAAAGCCTAACCTATGGTTTGAAAATGTAATGAACAAAAATATACTATAATAAATAATCACTAAATAACTATTATATAATTAATAATAATTATTAAATATCTATATTAATTATTAATATTAATACATATTGATATTAATAATTAATAATTAATAAATAGTTATTAGTAAACAATTATAAAATGGTGCATCCTTTCATGGATAGTATCCAAAGTGCCTTTACGATTAATATATATATGGAACTCACTTTGTAATCTATCATCAATTTATATATTTTTATGGCTTATTTAATATTCCAAGTCTTTTGGTAATATTATTTCTGTAAGTGAATAATTATTTGCTTCAAGTGGTATCAGAGCCTTGTTTGGCTGATCTGGGCCTTTGGCCTTAATTCTCAGACCTTTTCTGATTTTTGGCTAATAGCCTTATTTTAGGGCTTCCCTAAAATATTGGACATTGTCCAAAAGAAAAAGAAAAACGTAAAAAAAAGAAGAAAAAAAGAAAAAAAAAGTTAAGAAAAAGAAAAGATAAAAGTAAAAGGAAAAAAAAGAGAGAGGGTAAAAGTGAAACCACACCTGGTTTCTTAAAGTGGGTTTGAGTTTGAATATAAAAGTGCAAAATAATTACTAGTAAAGAGCAAGTGAGATTTGAACTTAGGTGGGGAATGTAACACTCATTCCTCCCAACCACCCAATCTATTCACATTTTACAAAACTTAAGGGAAAAAAAAGATAAAAAGGGTGCATAATAATTGCTACTAAAAAGCAAGTGAGATTTGAACTTAGGTGGGGAAGGTAACACTCATTCCTCCTAACCACCCAATCTACTGACATTTTTACAAACTATTGGAAAAAAAGAAGGAGATATTGATTAAACCTCAAAGAAAACTCAAGAATATGTATTTTAATATTGAAAAGAAGCAAAATTTTCCTATCACCTTATAAACAATTGTTGCAATATTATTTAGAATTAAAGGGACACTTGCAGGGAAGGATATCACCATTTCTATCACACCCGCTGAAAGAAAAAATTATATTATTACTGAATTCGATAACCATTTAGTGATTCCTGAGTCAAATATAAGGGAAGAGCTAGACTTTTTGGACAAAAAACAAATTCAAATAAGTGGCTTACAACTGAGTGTTGGAGATTATATGGTCAGATCGAAATTCATTGTTAGTTCCTTATGGAGCTTTGATAGTGACATAATTTTGGGTTTACCCTGAATAAAAACATTGGGGACTTTCATCTTAAATGCCGAAAAGAAGTTTCTGACATTTTCCTATAAGCGAAAGAGAATCACATTTCAAGATATTACAATGAAGTCAGAAATAGAGCCTCCAAAATCTGAAGAATTCTAGGATATATCAGAGATGATTTCACAGGGTAATCAGAAGTCAGAACAAAAGAAGCAAAAAGAAGTTGAAAAAATTGTTGCTAGTAAAGATGGAGAAATTACTCATTTGAAGAATCATAGTCAAGACTTGATCGCACAGATTAAGAAATTAAAAAGGGAAAACATATCACAAGAGGAAATTCAAGAGGAATTCCACCAAAAGGAAGTGGATCTCCAAAATGATTTCAATAAGAAACTATTACAAAAAAATGAAGAAAAATCTCGCTTAAAAATTTTGAATCAAGGGTTGACTGAACAAATAAAAAAATTTAAAAATGAGAAGTTAAAAAAATCCTTAGATTTATTATCAATTATTAAATCGCAAGAATCACAAACAATTAAAGTTTCTGCATGGGTTCCATAAATGTCTTGAATACCTTATCGTCACCAAAATCACAGAAGTCAATACAACCAACATCAAATTAAAGCAGAAACGATGACTAACGCAATAAAGAAGTCATCAAAGGCTCAAATTCAAACATCAGAAAAAGGAAGCAATGCAAATCTCGTTAAAGTTCAAAAGAACAATCTTATTGTCACATCACTACAAGCATCAATAGAAAATGGTTTCGAAAAACAATTACAAAAATTGTTAGAAGCACCAAAAGTTGAAATTCTAGTAAACACTTCACAAGAAATTCGAGTTCCTTATCGCGATATGAATCAAAAGAGTCATTATGATAGACGAAAAAATCAAAAGGAAAATTACCAGTATTATTCCTACAAAGAGCAAAGACAAAATCGACAACTCTCGACAATCGATCCGCAAATAATTCCATTAAGGGTATATCTTGGATGGATGAATTCACAACGGATGCAACATTTCCACACAATGTTTAAAATAAAGTATCGTCTTATTTAGTTAAATGTTGCAACTATCAACACACAATGTCACGAGAAAGCGTTACGAGTTAGAACAAGGGATAAAGTCTTCCATAATTGTGCTTTGAGGACAAAGCAACTATAAGGGAGAGGCAATGTAATGAACAAAAATATACTATAATAAATAATCACTAAATAACTATTATATAATTAACAATAACTATTAAATATCTATATTAATTATTAATATTAATACATATTGATATTAATAATTAATAAATAGTCATTAGTAAACAATTCTAAAATGACGCATCCTTTCATGGATAGTATCCAAAGTGCCATTACGATTAATATATATATATGGAACTCACTTTGTAATATATCATCATATATATTCTATCATCAATTTATATATTATTATGGATTATTTAATATTCCAAGTCTTTTGGTAATATTATTTCTGTAAGCGAATAATTATTCGCTTCAGAAAAATAGAAAAAACACACAAAACCTCTCTTACACAAGCTAAAGGCCACAAGAAAACTTAGGTGACAAGAGGGGCTGATAAAATCTAGTTCCTCACTAGGATTTTCAAGTCTTTTCAACTCGTGATATACCACATGGTCCAACAGTAAAGCGCGACAAGGAGGGTTGGGATCATACCATTTCCTGAATACCTGATTACATGGATGGTACGTGCGTAGTAGTCTCCCTGAGTGTTGTTCTCGATGTATTGTGCTAACAAGATGACCAAAAGGATTTTTCTCATATGGTTTAGGGAATCCTAGAAGGGTCTCCCGATATATGCAAGGTGCGTGGGAGCTCAAATCTATGTTAATGTTGTCTAATGCACAACCATTCAAAAGGGGCCTTCCGATATACAATCAAGTACGTGAAGTAAATTTGTATATACCTCAAGGGTACGTGAAAGACTGTTTGATATACTGATGGTACATGGAAGAACCACACAGTTCCTGAGATGGAGTGGAGGCAAATGAATGACAAATCCTATGTTTAAAGATGTCAAAACACGTATCTATCCTATCTCTCAAGTTACTAAAAAAATTTAACCTATAACTACCGTTAATTGGATCTTGAACGATTAGGTGAATGCATGAAGTGTGGAAAGAAAAGCAAAACCATGTAGCATGGAATGCAAATATTTCACTTTACCATTCAAATTATTCCCTACTTATGGGAAGGAGAGAGTGTTTCAATTCTATTTCAAAACGAAAAATTTCCCAAACAGCCACTTTGAACTTATCTTTCCAAAAAATGGAAACAAGCAACAAAACTTCTAAATTGATCTTGAAAGTTAGAATGAAGTGAGATATATTTTCCTAAAAAGAAATACACTAGCACTAAGCACTTTTTCAATATTCTTCAAAAAAAATTAAAAGATCTAACTTATAACTATGATATTTTCTTTTTGACGAGATAAGAGTGTATAAAAGGAAAAGAAGAACATGGATGTCTGAAATCTTGTGAATCTAATCAGGGCTCCGATGATTCATCTTTTAATACAATTATGATCAAATCTAAAAAAAAAATCTTTAAATCAAAAGTAAAAAGCAGTATTTCATAAACTTACAAAGAACAAAAGCAAAAGCCAAAAAGCAAAGCTTCCTTTTCAATTGATCAGATAGTAAAAAGAGATCTAACTATGCTGACTTCCAAGCACTCCTTTTGAAAATCAAACCAATAATACAAGAAGCTAAACGAATGGATGTGACCTATCTCTTTGAATCAAAGCAAAACAAGCATTTACCACTTTCAAAATTTGAGTTCAACAGTCCAGATCTCGAAAAATGAAGACAAAAAAACACACATAATAGAAAGCAAACTTGACTAATCTTTGACATCACAGGGGTGTGAAAACCCTACCTAGCACCGCTTGCAGAAGGTTGCTGACAAAGCATTACCGCATTGGCACCGCATTTTGTTCACTATGACAGAACGATGGCACCGCATTTTGTTCACTATGAGAGAGTGGTGGCACTGCCTAATGTCTATTGAGCAAGCGTTGTGGCACTGCTTAATGTCTTCTTTGAATGTTCAGTGATTCCTATAGATGTAAAAAAAAAAGTGGCGAAACAGAGAAAGTTAAGTGATAAAACACTGGCATCAAATAATGAAATTAACAGGAAAATTAAGTACATAAAGTAGATGTGTCTCATATCTTAGTAGTTCTGGTTATACTGAACCAATATCTCACTACAAAAGATAGTAGATATGATCACTAAAAGGTTGGAGTTTGGATTTCAGACAAGAGTTTGTAAACCAAAGAAGATCAGATGTGCTGAATGCTCTTCCCCATTATGGTTGCCAGATTTGTTGCTAGAAATATCACACCTCTTGCTGACAAGAGTTGTTTCTCTAGGCCTGAATGGTTCAAATCTAGAACAAATGAGTGATAACAGAGATGGAAGACTTCCCATAGAGCTTGTAGATATCTAGAATGAATCCTTTAGCCATTATGTAGTGTGATGTACTTGTCTTCTATGGTGATAAATCTCCACGAATGTACCTGCACAAACACATCAAATAACCAAGCAAGATCAAAGGTACCACAAAATAGTATACAGTTCTATATTAGTGATCAAGGAATCCAATAGGAAAATGAATGATTGCAACATAATACATTTTACGGGGCAAGGAACCAACTTTGCATTAAAAATGAAGAAGACATATTACAACGATTTTCTTAGTGTTGTGATGCTCCTTCACATGCCATGCCTTGTCCTCAAAATCTCCAACTTGCTCCTTATATTCTCACCCTAGATTTTTCCAGAACCTCAGTGCAGTAGCATAACTCAACCATGGTGTATGAGCCAGGTTTTATATGCCCTAGGAGGATAGGGATGGTTGAGAAAATGGTAGGTGAGGTGGAAGGGAGATCCTACTATGGGGGATCTCGAGTCCAAGTGGTCCACAGGAGTAGGGATGAGGCTGCCACATAGTATTCCTTCGACAAGCCTCGTGAATCTTCTCTTTTCCTCTTTCAAACTCAAGCACCACTTTTCTTCCATGTAGATAAAGCATTATTAGGGTGGAACTTCTCTTTGATCAAGGGGCATAGGTGGTGGCACCGCTTATTGTCAAGAGACAACGGGTGTTATTGAATAGGGTGGCGGATTTTGCATTAAGGGCAAAGGTGGTGCTGGACTTAAATATGGAAAATATGAGTCTGGGACAATGTCCAACTTCACAGTTTGGAAATGGAGGCAAACTTCTGATGTTTTAGGCCTCAACACATGATGGTGACGATATTTATGTGTAACATACATCCAACCTTTGAATGCTTACTTTATCCATCAGAGTTTTGAATCTTTGGTTGAAGTTTCAAATAGAATCTATAGGAAACTATTTAATATCTTTCAACTCTGTAAGGCAATACGACTCTAATTTAGGTTTCTTAAACTCATATATCAATCCCGTTTGGATTTGACCTAATGTATTTTGAGGGATTCCTACTGGAACCGCATAGAATTTCATGTACCAGTCAAGCACACGACCTCTGAGGGTCATGATTATCTAATATTTCTTATGACCTCATCTTGGACTTGTTGCATGGTCCATATGGCTTCACATAGAAACCAATGTTTGCTTGGATTCCTATAACCCATTCCCATTAAAGATCAGTAAATTTATATCACTCCCAACCATTCTATTTACTCATGGTATTGCTAAACTAGTGGAACAAAACCACTGGGTGATGTGTTTCTAGATCTTACCTCAGGTTATGTATGTGGGGTTGCGGGTATGCCATAATACTGATCTGGATCCAGTGCTTCTTCTTCAGATAGCAGTTGATATTCCTCTTCTTCATCGCAAGACTCTTCATTGAGGTGTGGTTCCAATTCGTAGTCCCCTCTTTCGGTTGTGTTGCATCTTCCTCTCTTGGTCGCAATCCTTCTTCTCTTTCCTTGCCAAAATATTCTTCCACTCCTTAGGTGTCCACCTTCTAGATTTGTCTCACTATCAACATGAAACATATCAATTTATTCTCGTCCATTCTGATTGCAATCTTTCTTGTGACATTACCTTGGTTCTCGACGCACAAATATTTATTCATCGGAATCCATTCTTAGGATCCCCTTTTCACATACCAGCATCTTGATCCATAGTTTCAAATATTTCAGATAACGAACTTGAGGTCCTTCAAAAATTGATCTTTTTGCTTCATTATATGACTTTATCATGTCGACTGCAATTTATGTGATATATCCCTCCAAAATACTATCAAACTAGAAGTCAACAAACCTATATATAGGATTAATGACTCTTTTCAACCATTGGATCAATTGAGGATTCCACTTTGTAGGTTCTCCTCCTAAAATTTTTTCTTCTGGGTCACTAACTTCGACAACCACTCATGCAATACAATGGGAAATTCACTAAAGAAAATATCATGTCTGTGTAAAGGTATCCTTCCAACAATTTTGTCAGGTTTGATTGTGATCCTTTACTTTCTTCCCGTGCAAACTCTAGTACTTTATAATCAACATCTTGAATTTCTGGCTTCGTCGGCTTCCAAACATATCTCTATCACAATGATTCATAGTCCCAAAAATAGAACCATTTGTTGTCGTACTTCTCTGTCGACCCAGGTTCAGATGCCTTGCTCGTTAACAAATTCCAAGATATCGGCTCGACACAACATAACTCCACCAACAACACCTCTGATGCAAATGAAGTATCACCTGATATATCTTATGGGAACAGCCATAATCATGTTTATGTAGTTAGTGAGGGGGATTTCCTTATCAGGTCACTCAACTAAAACCAAGGAATAAATGTTTTTCTCATACATTCATTCAAGACTATAACCTATTGTTATGTCGACATATATATCATAATGTAACATAAAACATTAACATCAATTAGTATTCCATGTGATCATATCATAAATGTGCGACACACACACACACACACACACACACACACACACATATATAGTTCATTCACAACATATTAACTTGACACATTCAAATTGGCTCATCCACATAGATATGTATTTGACATAAACATAGACATTAAAGGCACACAAATAGAATGTTTAACTTGGAAACCCATCCGGGAAAAACCACAAACGTTATCTTCATCTCATATAAGAAATGGTTTAGCACCTTTGGTCTGCACACTCATATTGCATGATATTATTTATATATTATTTGAAATTGTTAGAGAATTATTCCACCTTAGCACCTTGGTCATACACCTAGGACACATTTTCATTAGTTTCATGCTTATGTTATATGGTCCAAAACTAGGTCGTGTTGGTAAAACGTTGTTCCGTAGGTGTTTTGGAATCATAAATGCACCCAAGTGACCTCATTTAATCATTTTGGTTACACGTGCACCCTCATTAGTGACTTCTCAGTCCTTGGTGCACTCCCCATCCCTTAAAATAGGGAAACGGGTTTACTAGAGGTGCCCATGCATGTATTTAGGGTGTTTTCGTCTCTTCTAGACCATCTATTGCTGCCTAGAGCCACTCCCACTCACCCATGCACTCCACCGCACCTATCCTACCCTAATTTTTTCCTAGCATGCTCCATCCATGTTCACACTAGCATTCATGATTGTTTGAGGTGGTTTGGGAGCTCATTGGTCTATGTTGTAATCTCACAGATCACATAAGGTTACCAATAATACATACTAGACATACATACATAATAGAGGCAAGAGAGAAGAACAAGTAGAGGAAAATAACATATTATATTAACAAGAGTGGGTCCATACAATAAAGAGAACTAAATCGAGTTCTCATCTGGCTCAACAACCTAATATATATGATTACAAAATAGTTACGAAATAACTACCTGCCGGTTCGGTGAACCGACACGACCTTAGGTGGCCGACCTAATCTCTAGCTTAGTCAGCCGTCATTCAAGTTGACATACCAACTTGCTCCTCCAACATCTCCCCCACGAACAAAATATTTCTTCATCTCGAAGAAACAGGGAGGTACAAAAGATCTGCCTGTCTGTCTTAGTTGGTATGTCGACTTGAATGACAGCCGACTTAGTCGATCAACCGACTAAGTCGGTTGGCCGACTAAACTAGAGATTAGGTCGGCCACCTAAGGTCATGTCGGTTCACCAAACCAATAGGTAGTTATTTCGTAATTGTTTTGTAATCATATATATTAGGTTGTTGAGCCAGATGAGAACTCGGTTTAGTTCTCTATATTGTATGGACCTACTCTTGTTAATATAATCTGTTATTTTCCTCTACTTGTTCTTATCTCTTGTCTCTGTTATGTATGTATGTTTAGTATGTATTATTGGTAACCTTATGTGATCTGTGAGATTACAACATTGGTTCCGTTGCTGGTAGTACATGTCTGAGATGTATGCAAACAGATGATATCAAAACAGGAGATTAAGGACTGGTGGGAACGTAAAGTTGCAAATTATTTGCAGAATTACACACGAAGAAACAGATTAATTACCGCACAAGCAAAAGAAATATTCTTTACAGAAATACATGAGAATTTTGTAGAATCAGTGAGCCAACTTCTAAAGAAACTCCTGGATGAAAAAGATGGAAGGGACTAAATATCAACAGTTGCTAGAAAAACTGATCTGAGGGGGAAGAACAAACTTGTCGGAGTGGTTGGAAAAAGTCACTGACGGCTTCTGCGAGGAGCAAGCGGTAGAAGACAGAACTTCAGTGGAAACCATCAAGGAGAAATTTTACATAGACCTCACCGAGCAATTTATGTGTTCCTTACTGACCTTGTTGTTTAAGTTCTTGATCGAGAAGGGAGTGGGTCATATTTTCGAACCTCATCCATCACTTCACGGACCACCATTAAACCCTAACTGGGAATAAAAGAAAAAGAGGTGGGAAAAATTCATTGCCTAAAGGGAGTGGGAATACTTCCTAAGCAAGTAGACCAAACTATCCAGGCTTTCTAAAGTGTCGGGTAGGCTATGGGGGGGTAGCTGGTCATATGTCGGGATAAAGTGGAGTGGATTCTAGTCGACTAGATGTAGATACCAATCACCAGTAATAATAAGTCGAGCAAAAGGGAAATCAAGAAGATAGTATCACACAAAGGTATGTTGGATGTTCAGAAAATAGAGAGGGAAGAGAGACAACAAAGGAGGGAAGAAAGAAGAGAAAGAGCCTTAGCGCTGCACAGAGGAATGTGTACTAGGGTGACTGACCAAAAAAGAAATATGCCAGAGTCGGGTCATGACCGACAAGAAGAAGGCATGGAAGAAGAGGCATCCCCTATGGAAGAATAATTGTGGATAGAGTAGCCAGAAGCTCTCCAATCAAGATCTCCCCAAGAAGGAACAACTCTATCTCCATTGAATCCGCGTACTCATACACAAAAAAATGTTGAAGAGGACCTCCGACTAGGAGCTGGTGACTTTGGTATATGGAGTTGACTAGATGACGAGACATACACTAGAAGGCACCTCATTATCCATCGACTAGAAGAAGGAAATTGGGTTACCTTTCAAGCGGTACCCTGCAACCGAAGTATCCAATAATTTTTACTAACACAAGAAAGAGAACCCCCCCTGCCAAATACATCTTTGGAGGAAACAAAACATTCAGAACTATGGACAGATAACTGCAGTTGGACATCGACATAAGAATTCGAAATCAACCGACTGCTTGTCAAAAACGAAATGACAAAAAAAACCGTCGGAGACGAAAGTTTTGTCGACGATAGTTTTGTAGAGAGGAATAAGAAAATAACCCCACCACCCCCACCCCCACCTCCACCACCATCACCTCCTGAAAGCAGCGACAGTGATTTCGACATGGGTCACGGGTCAGCACACATTCATCTATATGAGGGGGATGACGACCCCAGACGACATTGGTTCGTCTGTGAGTCAACTTGGGAGGCTAACCAAGTTACGGATGAAGACAGGAAGATGGCACAGTTCATCGGTGCCTTGAGGAAAAAGGCATTAAATTGGTATATGACCTTTTCTGAAAGACAAACTTGAGCAACCAAAGCTGAGATCAAAGCATAATTTCTATCATTTTTCAAAACTCCAGATTCAAAACATCTGGCAGCAAAGAAACTAAAAACAACATCGTAGAAGCCAGGAGGAACTGTATGTGACTATGATAAGCGATGGAAAGACCTTCTTAGCCAACTGGACTGTGTTATAGATGAACAATTATTAATCCAGTGGTTTCTTGCAGGTTTATCTCAGAAAATACGCCGACACATAAGTCTGGAAATATTCAAGTATTACGAAGATGCGCTTACAAAAGCTCTCCAAGTGGAAATGGATGAGGACATACCAGCATATTCCACTGATCACAGACTAGAAGAACAGCTTGAGATCGTGCAAAAGTCCTTAAAAGATTAAACCTCAAAAATCAGGATATCTGGTGCATGAAGTGCTCGACGACCGGACATTCAAAAGACAACTGTCGATAGGAAATCAACCGACAGGACATTCGATTCATGTAGATGAAATGTTTTTGTGACATTTTCCAGGAGCATGGAGACCACTCGACAAAATATTGTCCATTCAACATGAAGAATGGCAAGGCATCTTGGTGTGCAATTTGCGAAACTAAAAATCATAACACAGTCGACTGCCATTTGAACCAAAAGAACCGATAGAATTATCATGCAGTATACCAGACAACTACAGTTGCACAAAATAATGAGCAAAACAACTTACCAAACGATCAGAACAATCAGAGATATGAAGGTCGAAGATACAAGCGCCGCTATGACAATCGATGTGGAGGCTATGGAGGTCGAGGTCGATTCTCTGGAAATCAAGACAACTGACCACATCGACCCATCCAATGCTTTACATGTTATAAGGAGGGACATCGGTATGCAGGCTGTCCATATAAAGACAGAACTAACCTCAAATTTTGTACTCATTGTGGAGTAGGGGATCACTCACTAGAGGATTGCCCTACCATGTTGGAAAAAATAGATACAAAGAAAAATGTTAATGTCTTGTCATGTGTGCAAAAAAATGATGTAATAAAAACAAAGAATTTACATATTATAACCCGACAAGGGACAAAAACAGGAAGTGATAACCCAAGAATCAGCAAAATAAAAGAGAAAAATGTCTACCCTGATCCACTTAAAGAAAAACAAACATACAAAGAAGCAACAAATGTATTCAAAGAATTTGCACGACAGGAACAAGCTAATGACAATCGACATAACACAATAAAAGAATTAATACAGCTCGTACAAAAATACAACTCAGTAGCTCAGTTCATCGATTTTCTATATGAAATAAACCACAACAACATTGAAAAACAAACAAAGACTATCTGTAGTTTAAATAAAAAACATAAAGGTGATGCTGACCCACTTGTTGACTTGGAAATTGAAGGATACCATGTCAGACAAGTAGTGCTTGACTTTGGATCACATGTAAACATCATGACTCATGACATTTCAGAACAAATGGGTAGACCTCGACTATATGAGTCAGGAATATACCTCAAACTAGCCAACCAAGGCCTAATTGAACCTATTGGAGTCTGGAAAAACGTTGATACAACTCTAAAAGGAATCTCGACCAAAGTCGACTTCGAAATCATTGACCCTAAGGAAGGATCCAGTTCCTTCCCAGCGTTAGGAGGTCGACTTTGGGATAGAAAGATGAAAGCATCGATATCCCTGGACAAAGAGAATAAAATTAAAAGGAAATGGAAAAAGGTCATTGTACATATTCATCCATCTCAAGGAGAACCTTGGATAGAACCTATCGAAGAAGAAGTTGACATCCGACAACTTTATCATATACAAAACAATGCAGATTATACATAACCTAATATCTACGGAGAACTTCATTTAGGCAACCAAGATTCAGTCAGTTATAATTCATATGTAGAATTATATGATTGGGAGATCGAGAACTACGAAACATAAGAAAGAGGGTGTTGGATTATTAAAAAAGTACAGAAAAAGCCCACCCAGCAGTGCTTCATAGTGTCCATTGTTCCAAAAATATTTGAGAAGAAAATTAGGGAATACCCTACTTTAAAACCTACCAATGTAAATACTATACATATACCAAGATACAAGGAAAGAGAATCACCAGTCATGCATGTAGAACAAGTTTCCAAAAATATTGGTGAACATGGCCGACATCAAATACTAGTAGAAACTTTTACAGGACAAGCTGCTAGATGGTGGGATACCCACCAGATAAGACTCCAGACCTGGACAACAGCTTCAACTTTCTTTGTAGAAATATTTGGAGGAAATAAGTTAACCAAACAGGCTTAGATACCTATATTCATCCAAGGACAGAATCCAGAAGATCATATTAAGACATGTGAAAAAGAATGGAGAAAACTTGGATACAAGGATGAACAAGCATGGCCACACCTGTTCCCATCAACCCTCGTCGACTTACCAAACAAATGGTATAAAATGGAAGAAGCTAGAGGTGAAACATTCTTATGGTATGAACTCAGAGAAAATTTCATTAAATATTTCAACTTTATCCCACAAAATGAAAAGTTGGTGGAAACAGCAAAACAGATTAACGAATTTATACAACCGACAGAAAATAAACTCTTAAAAGATAACCGACAGACAAGGAACTGTAACAATATACAAACTGAGACAAGACTACAGTTAGAAAATGAAAATACAGAAGGGAAAAGCTTTAGATGGAAATCAAACCATGTCGAAATGACCAAACCTATTCGTACAGTCCTTAAAGTTGAAACAATCGACAAGGAGGAGACCAAACGAATGTCTGCAGCTGACTTCCCTGCCACATTCTC
The DNA here is from genome assembly GCA_001517045.1 of Pseudotsuga menziesii. Classification (NCBI taxonomy): domain Eukaryota; kingdom Viridiplantae; phylum Streptophyta; class Pinopsida; order Pinales; family Pinaceae; genus Pseudotsuga; species Pseudotsuga menziesii. Next base: position 322,221 of record LPNX010266424.1, on the reverse strand, counting down.
CTAGTTTAAAGAAGGAATCCAACTAATCAATGAAGCCAAAGCACCAGAATGGCTAGATGCTAAAGTCAAAACTAGAGAATTCGAAATCTCAACTGATGACCGACCAAAAATGGCAAAGATTGGTGACTACTGGAGTAAAGAGAAGACCACATAGATAGTGAACTTATTAAAATATTTCCAAGATGCATTTGCTAGAGATTATAAATACCTCAAAGGCTTAGTCCACGAAATGGGAGAAATGAAGATTGACACTAAACCTGATGTTCGACCTATGAAGAAAAGGCCATATAAGCTAGCTCACAAATACAAAGAGACAGTCAAAAAGGAAATTGATAACATGCTTGCAGTAGGCATCATCTACCCTATTGACCAATCAGAATGGGCAAGTCGAATGGTTGTACAACCTAAGAAACATGATCTGACCAAACTAAGAATTTGTGTCGGATTTAGAGAACTAAATAAACTGACACTGACAGACCCATTTCCAACTCCTTATGCAGATGAAATCTTAAATGAGGTTGCAGGACATGAATGTTACTCATTTACAGATGGATTCTCAGGTTATAATCAAGTGCCAATAGCTAAAGGGGATCATAAAAAACAACATTTGTATGTGAATGTGGCTCATTTGCTTATAAGATTATGCCTTTTGGATTAAAAAATGCACCTGTAGTATTTTCTAGAATTGTTGTCAAAACATTTCAAGAATATATTTACAAAACCATGGCAGTATAATTTGATGATTGGACCATATACATTATGTTAAAAGATCATTGCAAATGGCTAAGGCTCATGTTGGAAAGATGTCGACAAATTCAACTATCCCTGAACATCAGGAAATGCATATTTGTGACCCCCATAGGAATATTATTAGGGCATATTGTCTGTAAAGAACATTAGAGGAAATTTCAACTCAAAATAGGCCTCCTAAAAAAAATTAATAAAATAATAGTTAAAATAATACAATAATATTTATTAATTTTGGAGGAAGAAAAGAAAAAAACTACTTTTTTGTTTGTATTTTTGACATATCTCCTCGTGTTTTTACTCAAATTTTGATTGGGAGATCTCGTTGGATGTGGAATTAAATTCCGCATCCAACGAGCTATCCCAATCAAAATTTGAGTAAAAGCACGGGGAGATATGTCAAAAATACAAACAAAAAAGTATTTTTTATGATACCTATCCCCAAATTTATATTAAAAAAGTGTTTAAGACCTATACGGTATTTCAAATTTAAATAAATTTCATTGGCTAACACATGATGACATGGAATTTGAGTTAAAGTTAAAAGGCCCATTTTGAGTTGAAATTTCCTCTAATGGGTATTAAGGTCGACTTTGCAAAAATCAAAATTATCCTCGACCCAAAACCACCAGTAAACCCAAAACAAGTCAGGGTGTTACTTGGCCACACAGGCTATTATATAAAATTCATAAGAAATTATTTAGATATGACTTATCCACTTGAAGAACTATTAAGGGAAGATAAAGAGTTCAACTAAACAGAGGAGTGCCATATATCATTCAAAAAATTAAAAAGAAAACTAGTCGAAACACCAATCCTAAGGTTTCCAAAATGGTCGATCAAATTCCATGTTCATATTGATGCATCAGGGCTAGCAATAGGAGCAATCTTAACTCAACCAGGAGATGATGGAATGGATTATCCTATAGTTTACAGTAGCAGAAAATTAAACAAGGCTGAAAGAAATTATTCGATAACAAAAAGAGAAGCACTAGGAATGGTCTTTGTCATACAAAAATATCAACATTATCTTCTAGCTAACCCATTTATATTCTATACAGACCATCAGGAACTTAAATATCTCGTAAATAAACCACTAAATCATGGAAGGATTTGTCGATGGCTATTATTGTTCCAAGAATTCGAATTCGAAGTTGTTGTCCGACCAGGCAAGTTAAATGTTGGTCCCGACCATTTATCCCAAATCGACACAGGAGAAGATCCAACAGGAATCGAAGATGAATTACCAGATGCACATCTATTTCGGTTAGAAGCAGTCCCAGCAGGGTTAGAGGAAATAGCCTAGTTCTTAGAAGATGGACAAGAACCAGAAGGAATGAATATAAATAAGAAACAAATCCTAGCTATGAAAGTTGCACCATACAGTCTTATAAATGGATTTCTTTACAAGATGGGATTAGATGACATCCTCAGAAGGTGTGTACTGGAACATGAAAGAGACATCATTATGCATGAAACACATTATGGACCTGCAGGAGGACATTTCCAAGCAGACACAACTGCAAAGAAAATCCAACAGTCAGGGTTATGGTGGTCGACACTTCACAGAGATTGCAAAAATTTTGTAAGTCAATGTGACAGGTGTCAACGACTAGGTCGACCCATGCCTAGCACAAAAATTCCTTTGATATTAGTAAATCCAAGTTTGACATTTGAAATTTGGGCCATATACTTCATAGGACCATTTCCTATACCAGCAAAAAGGATAGGCGCAAGGTATATCATAACTGCAGTCGAATATGTAACCAAATGAGCAGAGGCGGAACTAGTTGACACATTCTCCAGTGAGATAGCTGACAAATTCATCTATGAAAATATAATTACTAGATTTGGATGTCCACTAACCTTAATCAGTGATCAGGGAACACACTTTATCAATAAATCTATTAAAACCCTAACCGACCAATTCTAAATCGACCATCGTCAGAGTACAGCATACCATCCTCAGTCGAATGGAGCAATTGAAGCATTTAATAAAACATTAACAAGAGGACTAACCAAAATATGTAATGCTGATAAGGACGACTGTGACAAGAAAATACCTGCAGTATTATGGGCATACAGAACAACATATAAATGCTCGACCGACCAAACCCCGTTTCGACTAGTCTATGGAAAAGAAGCAGTAGTTCCATTACACTTTCGACAATAGACACCTATTATCTCAAAGATCCTACATGTCGATGTCGAACAAGGAAGAAAGGATGGAATACTACAACTGAGTAAACTAGTAGAACACAGACTACTCGTGATGCACCATCAAGAAATCTAGAAACAAGAACAAAAATCATGGCACGACAAAAACATCAAGAACAAAAACTTGTCGGTAGGAGACCTTGCTTTACTATACAATAGTCGAGTAAAAGGAAAACCTAAAAAGTTGCATACATAATGGATGGGACCCTACGTTGTTGAAGAGATACATACCAACAGATCAATCTGACTAAGGACGTTACAAGGCATAGTATTTCAGAAACTCGTTAATGGAGCCTGACTAAAACACTATAGAAGCTAAAAATAAACATAGTGAAAAAAAGAGAAATACCATAACGACCATAATGGTTAAAACAAAAGCTATAAAAATCTAAAAAAATCCAAAAAGAAAAATAATGCCATACATGCAGAAAACTATGACAGGAAATCACCACTTCGACAACTGACATCATGCCCATCGACATAACACCATTGACCATTTTCATAACTGACATCAACTGACGACCTCGATAGTCCCATTGCACATTCATGACCTCGAGCACCGAAAGCAATTCGCCATTAACGCACACTCAAGTGTCCAGCTGGAACATCACATCCTCCATTAATACACTCATCGACGAAAACATCCAAAGTGTCCCCTATAAATACTGGACCGCCAAAGGATCATTCACCGCAATTCATACAGAGAGAGCATCAGAGCATCCAGACAACTAAAATCCAAGAATACCTTAGTGAAATCGACCACCAAACTAACAAGATGGCACCCAAACAGACTAGATCCTCAGCCAAAGCCAAGGAATTACAGACTGCAGAAACACCTTTAGTCTGAAGGTTAAAGAACATCAAGAATGCTAAGGTGCAGGAAGGCTTAGGGAAAAAAATATGGACTGAGATGCAAGAATGGGCTTATGTCGACAAGAAGCCTACTCAAGCTGCAGAGAAAATAAAATACAGTACCATCTTCAACTATGTCAATACACTGCTCATGGCCAGTTTCGGTGGAATAAAAGAAATAACTGTCAAATTTATCATAAGCCGGTACCACAATGGTCGATTTTACTTCGACCAACCAATTGACATCTCTGGGGAAGTCTTCTCTAAGCTAACAGGAATTTGAAACAAATCAAACCCAGTACCAATCGGTATCAAAGAGGGACTATTCGAAGAACTAACCAGGTTGGCTTTGGGCAAAAACTCGAAGGGGTTGATGATTGGTCGAATCACAACCCGAATGCCACAGATTGTGGCCAAAATAATAGCCATCACACTCACCCTGGCAAGTCGAGGAAGCGACCTCAAATTAGACATGTTAGAGGTTGTCCACACCATTGCGACAAATGGAAAGATATACGGATGGGCTGAATATGTCGTCGACATGGTCAAGAACATCTGTGAAAGATTCCAAGAGACAAGAGGAATCATTAGGTTCCCATCCCTCATACTATGGATAGTCATGTACCATATTTACCCCGAAGGAAACCAAATTCTTCAAGAACCGACAAGGTTCCGCATGTGGAGATTCAAACCATTATCCCAAAAAGGAACCTTCAAGGAACATGAAGACGGAAAAGTATCGTTGGAGAGCTTCCTCCAACAGCTAAAAGTCTGCACGACTAGATGGAGGGTTCCTCAAAACTTTCGACGAAGTCTACCGAAAAATTCCCACATCCAGCTAGATCTTGACCATACTTTGGTGTGGTACATGAAGGGCAAAAAATCAAATGCAAATTCCCTTGATTATTATCCGTCGGTTGAACAGATATTTTGGGAACTGTCTCGACAAGCTGGGACAAAAATACAAATTCTAGCGAAGGCCAAGGCAATCAACTTCTCAATCGAGAAGCTATTAATAGACCAAGAAAAAGAAGAGGATTGTGAGCTAAACCTCTACATCAATACCTTTATGTCAGAGGAGACACCGGTCGAACACACTCGCTGAATTCAAATAATCATTAAACCTTCGATAGCACAGAGGGTAGAACCACAGATAGAAGAAACACAGACAAAGTAGCAGGTAATCACTTCGGCTGCACAAAGTCTCATCTTGACCCAGGAGTCAAGGGGAGAGATAGAACCACAAACCCAGAATATGCTATCACAAAAGGCATTATAAGAAAATTGTCGAAAGAGATACTAGCTCCAAGAAAGAAGATAAGAACACAACAACAACAACAAGGAAAAGGTAAGAGCAATATTATCATTACAGAATCATTATATGATGAGGAGGAACTAGGAGCTATGACCATCGACATAATAGAAAATTCCACAGCAAATAAAGTGCCGGTGGAAACTCAGTTCCAAAGATTTGTCGAAGCAGGAGCACTACCAGGTCGACCAAAGAAAGCCAAAGTCACCCACACGCCGATGCTTGAAAATGTCGTAGATCTTGTGTCGGCGCCTCCACCTCCATCTCTAACAAAAGTAACAGAGGAGAAAATACCAGAACCACTCTTGATAAGCCCACATGACTTATGCAAGAGTGCTATGTCGGAGGCAGTAAAATAAAAAGTCGACAGGGGCAGAGATCTGTAGGAATTCATTGAGAAACTGCCTAAGATATTCACGTCGGTACAGAAGCTATACAGTAAAGCACCCCTATTTGAAATTGGTGGATCCCGACAACCAGGCCAATTTCTTCAGGAACTAAACATTTTTGCAACTTCGACTTCGATCTTTGAAAGGAACCTCGACAAGGAAGCCAAAGTTGTAGGACGTCAGACCACGATTATCACTCCGAAAAACCCTACACCCCAGCCACTAGCTGCTGAACCGACCAGAGGAGAGGTAGAAGAGAATATCGAGGATATAAATCGAGAACTCAACCAACTCTTCTCTGATTTTGATTCACCTCCTAAGACCGCCAACCCAATCACCCCTGACCATTCACCAACTCCATCACCACCACCACCACCACCCGACTTAGAACCCCTAATCCAACCATCAGCACCAACTACATCCACTTCTATAATCCCTGCATCTAATCAACCATAGGTAGCAACCATCCCATCTCCACAAACAGAGAAACCATCAACCACTGCTGCACCACAGACAGAAAACCCCAACCCGACATTTACAGGTACACAGGTGCCGACACAAGCAGAAACAGACAAGCATAAGAAGAAAAAGGAGAAGAAGAAGGAGCATTATGGATAGACATCAATGGTCCATATCAAATTGAAATATGCCACCAACCTGAACGACACAAAGCTAGGACAACTTTTGAAAACCCTAGCAGTCGAAGCAAACACAAGGAGTCAGTAGAGACGTCAGGAACTCAACAACAAGGACGAAGAACAGGTCGAGTTCCTCAACAAATGTAGAAACCTTACACAATCAGTAATGCCAGGACTAGTAGAGGTCAACATCAACAAACCGCTCGAAAGAGCTTATCAGCTATTTGAAAGAATGGTGTTAGTGCTCCAAGCACAAATTCAAGAAACAAAGGAGGAGCAGAAAGAAGAAACTGTCTGACTACCGAGGGCACATCACACCGCCTTTTCTGAAGCCCACAAAGTGTTACAAGATCACATGGAGGAGTCTGTTATCACAGAAGAAATAATACGAGACTATCCTGCTTACTACGGGCGAGTCTATCAACAAACCAGGCAGACCCTATAGGAGATCCAAGCGCTTGAGAAGAGGAAGACCATTGATACAACACTTAGAAGCACAATTGAAGATCAAATAGTGATGGAGACAACTAAACTGTAGAAACTCAAGCGGGAAGCTCATCAGTGGGTGCACCAAGCTATCCCTAACTTGGAAAAAGTAGACATCATTTTCCTGTAGATGAAACGACTTATAGAGACTACAGAGGAGAAGGACCAGTTTATGGGTCCCGAAATGGATAGAATAGCTGAAATCTCCATTTCAAAGAAGATGTCGATCTTATCAAGTCTAACTACACTCACCATCGACATCCAGAAAATACTGCAAAGTTGGATAGATTTCCAACATCACCTAGTAGTGACAGCCCTAGAAATTGTCGAATTCTTTGTACAGAAAAGACCGACCATTAGACTTCACAGCCCATGAAGACCAAGCACATCATAATGACTACTAAGACATACATGCATATTTTTGTACCTCCCTGTTTCTTCGGGATGAAGAAACGTTTTGTTCGTGGGGGAGATGTTGGAGGAGCAAGTCGGTATGTCGACTTGAACGATAGCTAACTTAGTCGATCAGCCAACTAAGTCGGTCAGCTGACTAAACTAGAGATTAAGTCATCCACCTAAGGTAATGTCGGTTCACTGAACCAGCAGGTAGGTATTTTGTAACTGTTTTGTAATCATATATATTAGGCTATTGAGCCAGATGAGAACTCGGTTCAGTTCTCTGTATTGTATGGACCCACTCTTGTTAATATAATCTATCATTTTCCTCTACTTGTTCTTATCTCTTGTCTCTATTATGTATGTATGTCTGGTATGTATTATTGTTAACCTTATGTGATCTGTGAGATTACAACAGTCTACTTAGGGGGGTTTTGAGGTCCAATATAAGCCTGCCACATGTATGCATCCAAATTGACTCCAAATGCGAATGATTTTCTCCTATTTTATTATAAACATGTTCCATACATATTTACATGTTGGAAAGTCATAATAAACTATGTTATTGACACAATTTCTATGTGTTAATTTCACTCTTTCAAACTATTTTCTGCATAATTTGTGAACAATCTTCAATTGTGAGGATTCCCTTAACTACTAGATCTTTTTTTGAACCATATTTTCACATGTTATCATAGATATTTTGAGCTGAAAAATAAATCCAGAGCGTTTGAGTTGCTATCTAGGGTATTTTCAAGAAAATTTGAGTGTTTTTCATTGTAGGTACATCCAATGTTTGTCACTCAGTGCACAAGTAGAAATGGAGAAGACTCATGTATTGCTTACCCCATTCAACTATTTATAATGGAAGGATGAAATGGTGATCCAATTGAGTTCTAAAGGCCTCTACAGAGTCACAATGGGAACTGAGATAGAGCCCAACTATGATGTGGAAAAATCGAAGAATTTCAACAGACTAGATGAAGCATTCATGATGCTTTGTCACATCATTTCGAGGGATATTCTCTTCCATGTAGACATGATGAAAATTACCAATGAATTATGGCTTAATATCGAGCCACTATTTTGGAATACTGATGAGATGAGAGACCACCGACTTGAAAATGAGTTGATCTCATTGATCCCAACTCACTTTGAGACAATCCAAGACTTCTTCACAAAGTTCAAATCATTAGTGCTTCAACTAAAACAATGTGGCATTGATAATAAAGAGGATTTTTTTATCTTTTCCATTCTTTTGAATCTAGGGCTTGAGTATTTAGTGTTTGTGTCAACATTTCACTCAAGCAATCTCACAACTCGAAATTGGAGAATGCCTTCACTATTAGACTTCATGGAGTCACTCACTCAAGAACAAGACAAGTTGGTGCAAATGGGTACCATCAAATCCACCAAGTATCAATCCATTGATGGAGGAGTTTCAAATCCAACCAAAAGAAAGAAGAAAGCCAGATATTTGAAGCAGCAAGAGAAGAAGAAGCAAGAGAAGCCCAAATCTTTAGATGGGGTTTCGAATCCTAGCAAGGACAAAGAGAAGAAGAAGAAGAAGAAAGAGAAGACAAAATGCACTTATTGTCACAAAAGTTTCCATCCAGAGATTGCATGCAAGAATAAAACCATTAACATTATGGAACAACTCCATGAGAAGAATGACATCCCACTTCCAGAGGCACAAGGAAGAAAGAGGGAGGTTCAAGCTCAGAGAACAAGGAGAGATGCCTGGCTGTGGTTGCTAGATATTCAAGCTCTTCTTCCTTCATTATAGATTCAGGTGCCTCAAGGAACATGTAATCCATGCATGGTTCCTTCTTGAATCTACATCCTTACAATGTTCCATCCATCCTCATGGGTGATGATTCAAAGATCCAAGCCAAAGGGATTGGCAAGATTGATCTAGAAGATGGGTAGTTCAACAATCTGTTGTTTGTTCCTGATCTTGCGGTGAACCTAATATTTGTATATCAACTAAAACACATAGGTACAACCAATAGAGTAAATGTGGAGAACCTCCTGCAATAAGCAATGAGAATGCATGATATAACAGAAATATTAGAGCACAAAAGATATTTTATTGATCACGGGCCACTTCGAGGGGGAAACCTCCTTTGAGCAAGCTCAATACAAAATAACTATTGGCCTCAAGACTTAGTTATATACTAATTCTAATCTAAACAACTATTACTCCCCATGAATGTGAGATAAGACAACATACTAACTAGACGACTTAACATCAACTATTAATCCCCATGAATGTGGGATAATACAACATACTAACGGGACGACTTACAAAGCATATGTGTCCAATCAAATATACTAAAAAAATAAAGAGGAGGGTTGAAACAGGTTCTTAACATATCCTCCCTCTTAGAAAATATTTTTCCTCAAAGCTTAAGATGTGGAAACTGTTGCCGAATCTGAAGGAGTGGTTCCCATGTAGCATCCTCTCGTTGCATGGTGTGCCACTGAATTGAAGACCTTTGTGATGGAACAAGAGAGAAGATGACAAGTGTGCTTATTGAGGATGGACTATGAATTCGAAATGATGAATCCTTCATTATCCCATTCTAGTAAAACAATTTGTGCGCTGATGTTGGTGCCAATCACTTGTTGAATGCGAGAAGGAGGAAATGCCAATTTATAAGCAACATACCCATTCTTTTGAAGAACTTTATATGGGCCAAAGATCTTTGGAGAGAGCATTTTATTCCCTTTTTCTTTCAAGGAGGATTTCTTGTAAGGATGCAGATGAAGAAAAACCATATCAATAACTTGAAAAGTGCGCTCAGAATGGTGTTGATTGGCCTATTTTTTCATGCGGGCTCTTTCCATGTGAAGATTGTCTGGCAGGAGGTGAAGAATCTGATGTCAGTTTCGAAGAACCATGTCAACTACCTAAACTGGTGAACTGCTAGAGGTGGATGGAAGGAGTACTGGAGGTGCATGACCATAAACTGCTTCATATGGAGTCATTTTAGATGCATTATGGTAGGAATTATTGTACCACCATTCAGCGAGAGGGAGCCACTTTTCCCATTGATGTTGTTCTTCAAAGGTGAAACAAGGAAGATAAGTTTCCCAATATTCGTTGAAGACTGTAGTTAGACCATCTATTGGTGGGTGAGAAAGTGAACTCATATGTAGTTTGGTGTCAATGAGGTGAAAATGACTTGTGAAAGTTGTGTTGCGGTCTGAGACAATGGAAGAATGGATTCCATGAAGAAGGAATATTTGGTCCATGAAAATTTGTGCAATTGAGGAGGTGGTATATGGATGGCTGAGAGCACAAAAATGACAATATTTGGAGAGTCAATCCACCACAACCAATATTACGGTCTTCCCTCCATATTTAGGTATCCTTTGAATGAAATCCATCGAAATATATGTCCAAATCCTTGTAGGGGTGGGAAAAGGTTCGAGCAATCCAAAAAGGAGTGTAGTTTCACCATTGTGGTGCTAACAAGGAGCACATTCGACAACCATATGTTGAATTTCTTGTTGCACCCCCTTCCAAAAGAAGTTACATCACACCAAATCATATGTTTTGACGAAACCAAAGTGCCCTGCCGATGGAGAAGCATGGAGTTCATAAAAGACCGCATGTTTAAGGTCTGTGCTCTAGGGAAGCACCAGATGACCCATGTATCTCAGAGAAAATCCATCCCAAGATGAATACAATACCACAGAAGGGTTACTGGCCAACTGTTGGATGAGTTTAGATGATGAGGATTCATTGACATAGCCTTGCTGAACAAAGTGTAACCAAGTTGTAATAGGCATAGAAATAACTGAAAGAGAAACATGGGCATCAAATGTGTGGAAATGAGCATCCACCACAAGATTGTCCTGAGCCTTCTTATAGTCATAATCCCTGAGTTTGCTAACCCATTTCTATTGTTTTGGGGATGATACCCATTGTTCTAGGAAATATTTCAAACTCTAGTGATCACTCTTGATGTTGAAAGGATTCTATAAGATGGATGGCCACCACTTCTGTACTATGTGAAAAATAGTCATCATTTCCTTCTCATATGTAGAGGTGGATAAATTCTTTCCAGAAAGGAATTTGTCAGTGAATGCAATGGGATGTTCATCTTGAAAGAGGACAACCCCAAGTCCATTGTCATAAGAATCACTCTCAAGAGTGAAGAGCTTGGAAAAATCAGGAATCTAAAGGGTGCATCAAAATGAAAGATCCAAGGGAGTAGTTGAGACTATTGAAGGTTGCAGCTGAATGAAATGGAGCTAAGCGATGACACCATGCGAATTCATATTAAGGAGATTTTCCATGCAATGGGAACTGATGATGCTGAGAGAACCTACTTGTAAGCCATTGAATGTGTGCTTATTCCCATTAACTGAAAATTGCATCCATAGTTCAGCAAAATCCCATAATATGGGTCCAAGAGTGCGTAACCATTGAGTTCCCAAAATCACATCACATCCTCCTAGAGGCATGGCAAACATGTTAGAGTGTTGCAGCTGCAACAATTTTTCCCAAAATTCCAAAAACTTTTGGGACCCTCCTTTTTCTTAGAGTAGTTTGATTTTCTTCTTTGATTTGATCTAAGATTTTTTCAGAAATATTTTCTAATGATTGGATTGATCTACCACTTGTTTTGATTCTTCCTCTAACGCTTGAAATAATCCACTGTTTGATCAAACTTTATCGTTGCTTTTAAATGCGTTTCCAGCATGCTTCAATCGAAAGTTTATTTGGTTGATGCTCCTGCCGTTGCAGAGAAATAACGAGTCTTGACTTCGACTTTTCTTCCGATACGTTCATTTTCACATCGGCTGTTTTTTGGTTTTACATCAGAACTTTTATTACAACCTCCTCCGCAATTGTGGACAACAAACTGTGAAGTTCCCCGATTTCCGCTTTGGGTTTTTAGCCCCGCTGTGTTATTTTCATCAATCCTTGAGTTGAGGGCTTCTGTCGTTGTAGCTGCGGAAAACTCTATCTTTCCCGGTCATCTAGTCGTTTTAAACCCCGACGTTGCGAAAGGTCGCTCGCTTTCTGACTCCGCCATTGCGGCTGCCGAAAGCGCTAACCATTCCGATATTTTATTGTTTCTACCTCCGATTCAAACCTTGCGTTACAGAATGGTTTATCCTTTGCGTTTCCACCATTGCGGCCCCCTGTCCCACTATCGCTCCGATGTTCCAACGATTAGTCGTGCGATGTTCCGCTGCGCATGTCTCCGCGGATAGATTAGTGATTTGGTCACCCGACATTGCAGAAGGGATTACGCTTTCGACCTCCGATCAAAAATGTTTTGCGGTCCAATTCTTTCCCGTCACTTGTATTTTTCCATATGCATATATATATGGGGCCAGGTTTGTATATTCTATTACTGTTGGGATTATCATGAACTATCATAGTCGTGTGCTGTTGTTTTCTTGCTCTCGCCCGGTCCCCCGTTTTCGGTACCCGCATTCCAGGTGTCTCAACCGTGAAGCTTGATAGGCCTCTCCACGCCGGTTACACATCGTTGCCAGGTAGGATCTTGTCACCCTACCTCATTCCGTTTGAAGCGTTTTGTTGATTTTTTGCTTACGATTGGGTTTTTCTAGGGCTGTTTTCCCCTCGACCCTGTTTATTCATGTGTATATAATGGGGTGTGTATCGTAGCTATCAATAGTGAGTCGTGTTTCCCAAAGGATGTTTTATGCCACAACCATGATGCATTTCAACCTTGCTCTTAGTGGTTGGGAGATCGGTGCGGACGACCGTTGCGATGTCTGCATCAGTTTGCCCCGTTGGGAGATAGGTTGTTTGGGAAGGATCTTTTATGGTTTCCCTGGGTTGTTCGACTGGTTTCCCCCTCTTACATTTATCATTTCCTTGAAACCATAGCCATTTTATACTGCGCGGTTCAGGTGATCCAGTCCACTGTCGATTGTCAAACTTGAGCCGATTAGGAATGTATTGCATGGTGTAGCTTTCGTGACCATAGATTGCACAAGACCGCATACCTCCTGAGGACACGACATTGAAAAATATTGCATAGTGTTTCTGTTATTCCTGCGCAGTGCGATTGTTATGGCACCCACAGTGAGTCCGAAATTTATTTATTTTAATGTAGTTTTCGTTTTCTCACAAGAGTTCTCTTAGTTAGGACATTTCAGCTTATATACATGCACATATTTGCTTCATTTAACTAATTGTTGTCATGGTACACATAGAAGGAGTGAAACGCTGTACTTCGTTATATAAATATTTGCAACTTAGCCGGGAATGGCTTAATGTTTACAATGTCATATATGGCAGGAAGTTTTCAAATTCAAAATGTCGAAGAGGCAAAAGAAGAAGGCCCCTGTGGTCGAGGAAGAGCCCGAAGTGGAGGTCATTACCAAAATGGAATACATATATGAAGACACCAAGTGCATATCGAGTGTGGAGCCAGACTACCAATGGGGAGAGATTTAAAGACTGACCACGGGCCGAGAGGTGCCTGATATGGGCTTGGAAGAAGAGGGAATATATGACAATATCGAGAGATCATCCCTGATGAAGATTGCCACAAGACTAGAGTTGTTCCCATGCTCTGAAGCAATTGGTTGGATTCTGCCTCGAGCAGATGTGACCACAATGATCCTGGAGAATTTTGAAAAACAGGGCTATGCTGCTTATAGCCCAGGATATGTAGCCCTAGCTTATCACCTGTCAGAAGCACAAGTATTTATGTCCGACGATTGGTTAAAAACCATTAGAATGGACCTGGTTGAGACAATTAAAAGTATGCTGTTATCTGGAAAACATTTCAGAACTAGGGCTATGGGAGAGTATGATACAGCAAGCTGAAGGGCCCCATACAGGTTCATAGCTTTGATGCTTAACAGGATTTTTGGAAGAGCTCATGGCAGGTTCTTCAAATTGGAATGGATGCCAATCATTTTTTATGTTGCAACCCGGGGGACAATTTTCAACTAGACCAGCATTGTATCAAATAGTCTTTCAGCTTGCTTGGCTTCAGCTTTGGGAGGAGTGTCCCAAAAGAGGTATGAATTCTATATTAGTTCCATACTTGTCGATTGTATATTGTGCAATCAGCCTTTCCCCGACCTCAGGTGCATCTGGGACAGGGAAAGAATTCCTATCTATTCTACTTATAAACCACTGTGGGCACACAAGTACCACAGTCATTACCGAGAAGTCTATGAACACTTCATCATGCCCTTATATACACTCATTTTCCTGAAGGAGTGTGATTGCATGTCACAGGAGGCGCTGCAAGTAATTGAAGAATATGCAGATTACTATCTAACTGAGGATGGCCTTTACTTTAGGATGTTTGGAGGTTCAAGAGCACCCTCCCTGCTGCCCAAATACGCCATTGAATACATCATTCACAAGGAGGCTGTTAGGCAAGTCTTCTTGGATGGCATAGGGAGCTTCTTGTTTGAGCATAAGAAGGCTGCCTATCCTCCTTTTCCCTTCAAGTTGGGAAGTTATAGGTTCACCAGAGTGAGGAAAGCTGATGATTTTGTAGAAGAATTGGAAAGGTTTCATTTTGGTGAGATGCCTTTCCATAGAAGTGACTCCCGCAATAAAGTAGCTGAGCATTGTAAAGAAAACAACGTACATTTTGAATACACCCACCACTGGGATAGGGAAGAATCTGTCTTTCAAAGTGCATTAAACATAACAGCGTTGCGGAGAAGGTTTAACAAGAAGATCACCACCAAAGGTGGGAAGGGTGATGAACAAGCAAAAGCTGAGGAAGAAGCCAAGAGAAGAAATGAGGAAGCCCAAAGGCTGGCACAAGAAGCTGTAGGGTGGTTACAGGGAGAAGAAGAGGAAAAAATAAGAGCTTCCCAAGAAGTAGCCAAAAAGGCAAAAGAAGATGCTAGGAATGAAGAAGAAGAAAAGAAAAGAAAGCTTGATGAGGAGCTACAGAAGCAAGAAGCAGAGAGGCTAAAGCTGATGCAGACAGAGACAGAACTGTCAGCTTCTGACACAGTTGGAGGATAGACCCAGGACATGGAGAACCCCGAGGTTCAGGACCCAGAAGTACTTGCTTCTAGCACCCCTGGACCATCTGTGGCCCCCGCCCTTAAACTTGTCCCTTTTGTATAGAAGGTGGGTGAGGAAATACCTGATTTTAACACTGTATTCTATGACAGGGAGACAAAGAGGATAATAAAGAGGACAGAAAGGAGGGTTGAAACTAAAGGTCTACCCAGGAAAATGATAAGGGATACGCTCGTTGTGTTTGGAACAGACCAAGATCCAAGATTCACCCTTAGATCCGGAGCTGCAATGATTCACACCTCAGAAGACAATGTGGACAGGTTTATGACAGACTTGGAGCAATCCAAGAAGTCCTCTGCTCAATTGAAAGACACATTGAGGAAGGAGAGAGAGGAAAGCAATAGGCTAAAGAAGATATATGAGTACATGAAAAGGGAGATGAGGTCCTCAAAAGATGAACTGCAACTCATCCAAATAGAGAGACAAGCTAGTGAATCTGCACAAGAGCGTCTGGAGAAAATGTAGCAAGAGTATCAAGAACTAAAGGTGGAGAAGGAACAACTAATGGGAAGAGTAGAAGACTTAGAGCTGCAGAGAACCACCTGGGAGGCAAACGAAAAGCAAGCTCAAGAACAATAAAGGAAACTTCAAGAGCATATCTCTTCTCTAACAACTACTTTAGAGGAAGCAAGGGGGTAGCAGGTCAACCTCCAACCATTCAAAGAGCATGTGTTGGCACAAAAGGCCAAGATGCTGCAGCTGCAGACTGCCATAAAAGAGGAGAGATGCAAAGTTCTACAGGTAGATGGCCGATTAGAGGAAATCCTAGAAGCCTCCTCTTACTTTGTTGATAGATCTTAGGACGTCCTTGAAGTCCTGACTACAAGAATGACAAAGCTGGAAAATAATGAAGAAACTCCAGCAGAGCTTCCATCGAAGGATAAACAGGCCCTCAAGCGGGATTATGACTTACTCGAGTTTTCTATAAATACCGCAGTGGATTTCAAAAAATTCGTTAAAAAGATGAAAGGAGCATGCACAGAGTTTTTTAGGAGGCTCCTTATTACCTACAATCGGTGCCAAATAGAGGCCGAGCAGAGGCTTGATGTTTTCCTGGACCATAACTCATTTGTGGAGATGTTGCAGAAGAGGTATCAGGAGGAGGAAGCGAAAGTACAACATATTAAATCCCTGGATGATCAAATCTTAAAGAGTGAAGTAGATCATTCAGCCATCAGTGTGCAGCTTTTGGAGGATCAGCTTCGGTTGAGCACAACTAGAATTGAGGCTATAAAGAACCAGGCTGCGAAGTTTGAGATCAACATTCAGTTTCTAGAACCTTGTGCCTTTGAAGGCATCGCCTCTGATGCTTTGGCATGGAAGAAGTTTCTGGACACCCAAGTGGGACCCTCCTCATAAAAGATTGGTGACTTTTGTAATTTGTAACGATTTTGTAAAAACATTTGAGAAAAGTGAAAGATTGGAGTTGAAGAGTTGGGAAGCCCAAAGGTTAGTTTGGGAAGCCCAATAGTCTCTCCCTTTTTGTATAAATGTAGAAGGATTATAAGGAAGAGGGGCTTTTTCCCTAGTTATACATGTAAAGCAATATTGTAAGAAGAACTACTTTTTCTTTGCAATAAAGAATTATTGTTTGCCTGTTGGAGAAAGATTGGTGGGACTTTCAAATGTTATGTTGTGGATTGCGGAAAGATGAACTATTTTGTTTTTCCAGCTTTTGGTCCATTAACTGTGAGATTGTTCTAACTCTTAGAGCCTATGTTCTTGTTTGAATGATTTCTGGTTTATTCTATGGAATTACCACCATGAGTAATGTATGCTGTTCATAAACAATTGGCTATCTAATTGTATAAATATCTCTAATCATTCATGTGTTGTAGGAAGGAATATCAGCTATCTATAATTTCTGTTTATAATGCATGCACAATACACATTACTCATAAACAAGTTACAGTTTGCTCCCCAGGGATAGATAGATAGATAGATGGTTAGTTTTATTTTATTGCTGCATATGTGATTTAGATGCTTGTGAGTTCTAAGATGAGAGGTGAGAAACTGCGCATCACGTTGTGACTGCTCCTTTCATCCTTATCACCCTACATGGTTAATTAGGCATATGCATATCATACTTGAGTCAAAAAGTAGAAAAATTACATGGTGGACCGGGCCGCAACCGGTAAAACCTTTGTTTTTGTTACATGACCTATGGTAGCCGGACCGCAAACTGGACGGATTCTCTATACCAAATAGTCACGGGCTAGTTGGGAACATTGACTGGGGAGAATCCCTTGCTGTTGTTTCCTATGATTTTCCAGGCCTCAACAGTTTTGGCGCTAGAAGGAGGGCCGCTAGTGCATGGCTGGCCGTGGAAACTTATTTTCCCAAGATTACCTCACCAGCAAATGTTTTGAAGCTTTCGACCTAACCCAATTACTTACAAGTTTTGATTCTACCTTTGAAACAAGTAAACCTAGTTTAATCTTATGGTGTTTCTTACTCAGAGTCTTGTTATTTACCTATGCCCATGGCTGGTATAAATGTGAATCATCCCAACCCACTACCAGCTTGGAGAGCTAGATCACCTTTGAACCTCACACCTCCATTGCATAACCTACCTCAAGCTTTTGATAAGCTACTGCCTAAGTTTGACCCCGATGAAAAGAGTACTGTAGATGACCACCTGCAAAGTTTCTATTTAGCAGTAGAAGGGTTAAGGGTTGGGGAGTACGAAGATGTTTTCTGTAGATTATTCCCGTATACCCTTAAAGGAGTAGCAACATCATGGTATTTTGGTTTGCCTGCAAACTCTACTCCTGATTGGGACACTTTTGAAAGGATTTTCAGAGGTAAATACGTAGCCCCAAAGACCCATGCCTCACTGATGAAAGGTCTTGGTTTTAAAAAAAAATAGAATAATTAGAAGGTACATAGTTTCACTCAAAGATTTTCAACATACCTAGAGAACTTTTCTGAAGCTGACAGACCCTCAGACAAGGTCTTAATTGAATATTATACATCTGCCCTAGGACCTGAGTTAGCTATGTTTTCCAAAATGAAAGCACGACCCATGTTGGTAGAGACTTTTGAAGAAGCAGAAAGGATAGAGGTTGCAAAATAAAGTGTAGCAGATTATCTTGATCTACCTGAAGAGAAAACTACCAGGAGAAGAGCCTTATTGCTGTCTAAACCTAAAGATGAAAAATCACATGATTATCAGGGAATGCTAAGAATGATTCAGAAACTATCCAACAGAATAATAGATCTAGAGAAAGAAAGGGAAGTTCAGAAAACTTACAAACCCTACTACCAAAAAAGAGGGGATAGCAACCAATGGAAAATCCCTCCACCAATTTCAGCATCAATGAACATAACAGAGGTAGTGGGGGATAATTTCTGCACTTTTCACCAACAACCTCATTCTGAAAAGAAGTGTCCTCAATGGTTAAATTCGATGACATTGGTGATGAAGAAGCTGCTGGACTCTAAATTGACTAAAGACAATGGTAAGGAAGAAGAAAAAAATTAGACCATAGAGAAACAAGATGATGATACCATGTTCTTATGGAATGGTGTCTCACTTTTCAACATAGAAGAGAATGCTCTTAAATCTGAATTCACACCAACAACAACAAAATATATGGACCTAGCGATTAAAGACAATGCAATAATTTTGAAGATTAAAAAATTACAAGAGACGGTCAAGAGACAGACTGATGTAAATATTAAAGATAAAACACCTAAAGTCACCACTATCAACCAGGAAACCGAGCTAGTCAGTGAGCCTGTCAAACTTGTGGAAGAACAGGAAGGTGTTGATCAAGGAAACAATGAAGAAATTGAGGAGATTAAAGAGGATATGCCCACTCAAAACCAACTAGGAGAAGAAGACATAGAACCAGGTTGGGAAGAAAAAGTTGAAACCCCGCCTTTTCTTTTGACCCTAGAAATGATGAATCATAATGTGCATAATTGCTTGGTAGAATCTGGATCATCGGTGAATGTTATGCCACTTGAGGTTTGAAAAAATATTAATGGACAGCTAGAGTCCACAGCCTGGGAAGTAACACAATTAGATAGCACAGGTGTCAAAGTAGTGGGAGAGAGGAAAAATGTCCTCATTCGCTTTTCTGCAAATAACAAGATATGCCAATTTATTGATATTATGGTGGCTGACATACCGGGTGGATACGGGCTTATTCTTAACCGAGATTGTTCTGTCATATTAAAAGATTATTTTGCTTCAAACTGGTCTCATTTATTGTTACCTCTCAAGGGTACCCCAAATCAGATTAAAATTCTGAGAGAGCCTTACATGAAGCATACTGTCACTAAGCTAGGAGAAGGTAATGAATCTACTGATTCTGTCCTGGGAAATTATCTAACCGAGCTTAAGATAAGACATCATACCTCAAGAAAGGCCAGTTCTACAATTGACACTCAGCATGAGCTTCTTCAACTTCCTCAGGCTGAAAAGGATGACAGTAGACTAGTAGACATGGTCTCAATTTCAAAAATGGTACACTTAGACCATGGATAGATTTTTGACCTTCACCACAGCCTAGCCCTTTAACTCGCTGGATTGAAAGAATTTTTTAAGGGTGGGCACACATTTTCTTTTCTTTTGCTTTGTACATAAATAAATTGATTTATTTTTCTTTAATGCTTTGATGCTATTTTCTTTGTTTATTGATTTGAGGCTGTTCTCTTTTGATTTATAGATTTGATGTTGTTTTTCATTTAGTTTTGTTTGCTATTTTTGTTGGTCGAATAAAGAGGCAAACTTTTGGTTGCAATGGAAACATCAAGGTTCTTAATTAACTGAAATCTTGAGCAAAAGACTGTGCTTTGAAACATAGAATGTCTTCTAGTAGCGGTGTTCCTAATTGGCCATGCATTCATCGAAGTTCTACTTAACCCCTGTAAATAACTCAGAAGTAATAGGTTTGGAATACTATTTCGAGGCTCCATCCATTTCACATCTAAGATGTCCAAGGGAGTGAAAGCAGAGGACCCACGGAAAGGAAGCAAAGTAGACAGTACATCATATATAAATGATCCCATGCCATAATTTCAGAAAAGCTAAAAGCTATCAAGAGTAAAAAATTCTTAAAGAAACAATACATATCAAAGCAAAGTATCAAAAGCATGAATTTCAAATTGCTGAAAGTTCCTCTCCATCTGTGAGATGAACAGTAAATCCTTCTCTCACACAAAGGACACTATGGATAGAGGAGCCTGAATAAAATTCAGAAAGAAAGGCAGATGGAGGACTCACAAGAACTAAAGTTCAAATAGCACAAAAGTGCAGTTGGCATGGGAATGAGGAACAAATGGATAGTGTTGTTTACTATATGTTACAATCCTGTGGTGTTCAAGCTCGAAACTACCTAAGGACAGGTAAAATAAATCTCACTTATTTGGCCTCTAAAGAGTTAATTAGACTAGCAAATATTCTTGATGTTACCATTTCCCAAAGAATGGACTACTTCTCAATGATTTAAATGCATAGGTCGACCAGCCTAGGAATACAAACATCTAGAAGATTTCAATTTTTATTCAGACGGTCTTGCACTCAAAAGAGGTTAAGTTAGAAATATGGGGTTCACCAGGTAGTTGCCAATTGTTGCAACTGCAACAATTTTTCCCAAAATTCCAAAATTTTTTGGGACCCTCCTTTTGCTTAGAGTAGTTTGATTTTCTTCTTTGATTTGATCTAATGATTTTTTCAGAAAGATTTTCTAATGCTTGGATTGATCTACCACTTGTTTTGATTCTTCCTCTAATGCTTGAAACAATCCACTATTTGATCAAACTTTATCGTTGCTTTTAAATGCGTTTCTAGCATGCTTGAATCAGAAGTTTATTTGGTTGATGCTCTCGCCATTGCGGAGAAATAACGAGTCTTGACTTTGACTTTTCTTTCGATACGTTCGTTTTCACATCGGCTGTTTTTTTGTTTTACATCGAAACTTTTATTACAACCTCCTCCACAATTGCGGATGACAAACTGTGAAGTTCCTCGATCATCGCTTTTGGTTTTCAGCCCCGCCATGTTATTTTCATCAATCCTTGAGTTGAGGGCTTCTGCCGTTGCGGCTACGGAAAACTCTATCTTTCCCAGTCGTCTAGTCGTTTTAAACCCCGACGTTGCAAAAGGTCGCTCCCTTTGTGACTTCGCCGTTGCGGCTGCCGAAAGTGCTAACCGTTCTGATCTTTTATTATTTCCACTTCCAATTCAAACCTTGCGTTGCAGAATGGTTTATCCTTTGCATTTCTGTCGTTGTGGCCCCCTGTCCCGCTATTGCTTCGATGTTCCGACGATTAGCCGTGCGATGTTCCACTGCATATGTCTCCGCGGATAGATTAGTTATTTGGCCACCCGGCGTTGCAGAAGGGATTACGCTTTCGACCTATGATCCAAAATGTTTCGCGGTCCGATTCTTTCTCGTCACTTGTATTTGTCCATATGCATATATATATATATATGGGGTCGGTTTTGTATATTCTATTACTGTTGGGATTATCGTGAACTGTCATAGTCGTGTGCTGTCGTTTGCTCGCTCTCACCCGGTCCCTCGTTTTCGGTACCCGCATTCCAGGTGTCTCAACCGTGAAGCTTGAAATGCCTCTCCACGCCGGTTACGCATCATTTCTAGGTAGGATCTTGTCACCCTACCCCGTTCCGTTTGAAGCGTTTTGTTGATTTTTTGCCTACGGTTGGGTTTTTCTAGGGATTTTTTCCCCTCGACCCCGTTTATTCATGCGTATATAATGGGGTTTGTATCGTAGCCATCAATAGTGAGTCATGTTTCCCATAGGATGTTTTATGCTGTAGCCATGATGCGTTTCAACCTTGCGCTTAGTGGTTGGGGAGATCGGTGCGGACGGCCATTGCGCTGTCTGCACCAGTCTGCCCCGTTGGGAGATAGGTTGTTTGGGAAGGATCATTTATGGTTTCCCTGGGTTGTTCGACTAGTTTCCCCCTCTTACGTTGATCATTTCCTTGAAACCCTAGCCATTTTATACCGCACGGTTCGGGCGATCCGGTCCACTGTCGATTATCAAACTTGAGCCGATTAGGAATGTATTGCATGGCGTAGCTTTCATGACCATAGATTGCACAAGACCGCGTATCTCCTGAGGACACAAAATTGAAAAAGCTTGCGTAGTGTTTCTGTTATTCCCGCACAGTGCGATTGTTATGGCACGCATAGTGAGTTAGAAATTTCTTTATTTTAATGTAGTTTTCGTTTTCTCACAAGAGTTCAGTTAGTTAGGCCATTTCAGCTTATATACATGCACATATTTGCTTCATTTAACTAATTGATGTCATGGTACACATAGAAGGAGTGAAACGCTGTACTTTGTTATATAAATATTTGCAACTTAGCCGGGAATGGCTTAATGTTTACAACGTCATATATGGCAGGAAGTTTTCGAATTTGAAATGTCGAAGAGGAAAAAGAAGAAGGCCCATGTGGTTGAGGAAGAGCCCGAAGTGGAGGTCATTACCAAAATGGAATACATATATGAAGACACCAAGTGCATATCGGATGTGGAGCTAGAGTACCAATGGGGAGAGATTTACAGACTGATCATGTGCCAAGAGGTGCCTGATATGGGCTTGGAAGAAGAGGGCATATATGCCAATATCGAGAGATCATCCCTGATGAAGATTGCCACCAGACCAGAGTTGTTCCCATGCTCTGAAGTAATTGGTTGGATTCTGCCCCGGGCAGATGTGACCACAATGATCTTGTAGAATGTTGAAAAATGGGGCTATGCTACTTATAGCCCAGGATATGTACCCCTGGCTTATCACCTTCCAGAAGCACAAGTATTTATGTCCGATGATTTGTTAAAAAACATTAGAATGGACCTGGTTGAGACCCTTAAAAGGATGCTATTATCTGGAAAACGTTTCAGAACTAGGGCTACGGGAGCGTATGATACAACAAGCTTAAGGGCCCCATATAGGTTCATAGCTTTGATGCTTAATAGGATTTTTGGAAGAGCTTATGGCAGGTTCTTCAAATTGGAATGGATACCAATAATTTTTTATGTTGCAACCTAGGGGACAATTTTCAACTGGGCTAGCATTGTATCAAATAGCCTTTCAGCTTGCTTGGCCTCGGCTTTGGGAGCAGTGTCCCAAAAGAGGTATGAATTCTATATGAGTTCCATACTTGTCGATTGTATATTGTGCAATCAGCCTTTCCCCGGCCTCAGGTGCATCTGGCACAGGGAAAGGATGCCTGTCTATTCTGCTTATAAACCACTGTGGGCACACAAGTACCACAGTCATTACCGAGAAGTCTGTGAACACTTCATCATGCCCTTATATACACTCATTTTCCTGAAGGAGTGTGATTGCATGTCACAGGAGGCGCTGCAAGTAATTGAAGAATATGCATATTACTATCTGACTGAGGATGGCCTTTACTTCAGGATGTTTGGAGGTTCAAGAGCACCCTCCCTGCTGCCCAAATACGCCATTGAATATATCATTCGCAAGGAGGCTGTTAGGCAAGTCTTGTTGGATGGCATAGGGAGCTTCTTATTTGAGCATAAGAAGGCTGCCTATCCTCCTTTGCCCTTCAAGTTAGGAAGTTACAGGTTCACCAGAGTGAAGAAAGCTGATGAGTTTGTAGAAGAATGGGAAAGGTTTCATTTTGGTGAGATGCCTTTCCATAGAAGTGACTCCCGCAATAAAGTAGTTGAGCATTGTAAAGAAAACAACGTACATTTTGAATACACCCACCATTGGGATAGGGAATAATCTATCTTCTGAAGTGCATTAAACATAACAGCGTTGTGGAGAAGGTTTAAGAAGAAGATCACCACCAAAGGTGGGAAGGGAGATGAACAAGCAAAGCTGAGGAAGAAGCCAATAGAAGAAATGAGGAAGCCCAAAGGCTAGCATAAGAAGCTGCAAGGTGGTTACAGCGAGAAGAAGAGGAAAAAAGAAGAGCTTCCCAAGAAGCAGCCAAAAGGGTAGAAGAAGATGCTAGGAATGAAGAAGAAGAAAAGAAAAGAAAGCTTGATGAGGAGCTACAGAAGCAAGAATCAAAGAGGCTAAAGCTGACACAGACAGAGACAGAACTATCGGCCTCTGACACAGTTGGAGGACAGACCCAGGACATGGAGAACCCCGAGGTTTAGGACCCAGAAGTACCTGCTGCCAGCACCCCTGGACCATCTGTGGCCCCCGCCCTTAAACTGGTCCCTTTTGTACAGAAGGTGGGTGAGGAAATACCTGATTTTAACACTATGTTCTATGATAGGGAGACAAAGAGGATAATAAAGAGGACGGAAAGGAGGTTTGAAACTAGAGGTCTTCCCTGGAAAATGATAACAGATACGCCCATTGTGTTTGGAACAGACGAAGATCCAAGATTCACCATTAGAGCCAGAGATGCAATGATTCATGCCTCAGAAGACAATGTGGACAGGATTATGACAGACTTGGAGTAATCCTGGAAGTCCTCTGCTCAACTGAAAGACACATTGAGGAAGGAAAGAGAGGAAAGCAATAGGCTAAAGAGGAAATATGAGGACATGAAAAGGGAGATGAGGTCCTCAAAATATGAACTGCAACTCCTCCAAATAGAGAGACAAGCTAGTGAAGCTGCACAAGAGCGTCTGGAGAAAATGCAGCAAGAGTATCAAGAAATAAAGGTGGAGAAGGAACAGCTAATGGGAAGAGTATAAGACTTAGAGCTGTAGAGAACCACCTGGGAGGAAAACGAAAAGCAAGCTCAAGAACAAGAAATGAAACTTCAAGAGCATATCTCTTCTCTAACAACTGCTTTAGAGGAAGCAAGGGGGTAGCAGGTCAACCTCCAACCATTCAAAGAGCATGTGTTGGCACAAAAGGCCAAGATGCTGCAGCTGCAGACTGCCATAGAAGAGGAGAGATGCAAAGTTCTGTAGGTAGATGGCCGATTAGAGGAAATCCTAGAAACCTCCTCTTACTTTGTTGATAGATCTCAGGACGTCCTTGAAGTTCTGACTGCAAGAATGACAAGGCTGGAAAATAATGAAGAAACTCCAGTAGAGCTGCCATTGAAGGGTAAACAGGCCCTCAAGTGGGATTATGAATTACTGGAGTTTTCTATAAATACCACAGAGGATTTCAAAAAAGCCGTTAAAAAGACGAAAGGAGCATGCGCAGAGTTTTTTAGGAGGCTCCTTATTACCTACAATTTGTGCCAAATAGAGGCCGAGCAGAGGCTTGATGTTTTCCCGGACCACAACTCATTTGTGAAGATGTTGCAGAAGAGGTATCAGGAGGAGGAAGTGAAAGTACATCATATTAAAGCCCTGGATGATCAGATCTTAAAGAGTGAAGTAGATCATTCAGCCATCAGTGTGTAGCTTTTGGAGGATTAGCTTCGGTTGAGCACAGTCAGAATTGAGGCTATAAAGAACTAGGCTGCGAAGTTTGAGATCAACATTTATTTCTGGAACCTTGTGCCTTTGAAGGCATCACCTCTGAAGCTTTGGCATGGAAGAAGTTTCTGGACACCCAAGTGGTACCCTCCTCGTAAAAGATTGGTCACTTTTGTAATTTGTAACAATTTTGTAAAAACATTTGAGAAAAGTGAAACATTGGAGGTGAAGAGTTGGGAAGCCCAAAGGTTACTTTGGGAAGCCCAACAGTCTCGCCCTTTTTATATAAATGTAGAAGACTTAGAAGGAAGAGGGGATTTTTCCCCAGTTAGACATGTAAAGCAATATTGTAAGAAGAACTACTTTTTCTTTGCAATAAAGAATTATTGTTTTCCTGTTGGAGAAAGATTGGTGGGACTTTCAAATGTTATGCCGTGGATTGCAAAAAGATGAACTATTTTGTTTTTCTAGCTTTTGGTCCATTAACTGTGAGATCATTCTAACTCTTAGAGCCTATGTTCTTGTTTGAATGATTTCTGGTTTATTCTGTGGAATTACCACCATGAGTAATGTATGTTGTTCATAAACAATTGGCTTTCTAATTGTCTAAATATCTCTAATCATTCATGTATTGTAGGAAGGAATATCAGCTATCTGTAATTTCTCTTTATAATGCATGCACAATACACATTACTCATAAATAAGTTACAGTTTGCTTCCCGGGGATAGATAGATAGATAGATGGTTAGTTTTATTTTATTGCTGCATATGTGATTTAGATGCTTGTGAGTTCTAAGACGAGAGGTAAGAACCTATGCATCACGTTGTGACTGCTCCTTGCATCCTTATCACCCTGCATGGTTAATTAGGCATATGCATATCATACTTAAGTCAAAAAATACAAAAATTACATGGTGGACTGGGCCGCAACTGGTAAAAACTTTTTTTTTGTTACTTGACCTACGGTAGCCAGACCGAAAACTAGACGGATTCCCTATACCAAACAGTCACGGGCTAGTTGGGAACGTTGACTGGGGAGAATCCCTTGCTGTTGTTGCCTACGATTTTCCAGGCCTCAACATAGAGCGCAAGTTATAATCTCCAATAGAGATACACACATTGCAACACTTTCCTTTGCAAGGTAAGGTGCTCCCATTAGCAACCATGACTTTAAAGATGTAGCAAGGATGGATAGAACTATCAACTTGTTTGGAAATCTGAGGGTCAATGAAGTTATGGGTGCTACCAGAATCAATGAGTATTGTAAGATGAATCTTCTTGAAGAAACCCTTGACCTACATGGTTTTTTGGGTGGTGAATCTGGCTAATGCATGGAGAGATATCTCTGGGTGTTCGTCATGAGAATGAGGGTCAACAAGTGTGTTATCACTCAAGGAAACTCCTCTAGGTTGCAGCTCGAGGATGCCTGGTAACTTAAAAAAAAATTAGGATTTTCTAATATGGATCAAGTCAGGTGACCTATATAACCTTCCACTCTCAAGACATGCATGAATATCACTCAATTACAAGGCTTGTAGTTACAACTTGTTCAGTAGTTTAACAATAAGGTGCAGGGATGGAGAACTCATTAAGCTGGTAGACTTACATAAAAAACAGATGCATATAAATGGATAAATCCTGACAAGGATGGTACTTATAAATCAAATCACATTAACTCACCAATAGTATGACAGTTATTAGCTATTAATAAACTTGAAAATAACCTAAATACATATTCAGGCCTAAGTACAGTAAAGATAGAGATGATGGATGAACAAATCATAACAAAAGAGCTTAAATTTCAGAATGAACAAGATGAGAAGCTGACAATAAGATAGGATTATAAGTCCCCGAAGTCGAACCTTTATTATAAAATCGATCTTAGGCTTTATAGTCTTTTACAAAATGGACAGATCCTAAAACTTGGATCTGTTTTTTACAAAAATAATCAAAAGTAATAGTTTTTATAAATTATGGTTTGAAACCCTACCTAACTACTTGTCTAACTATAATGAAGATTTAATTCACTGACTGAACATTAAATAACTAAAGTAGTTGCTAATGATCACTGCTGCTGGTCCACTGTTAGTTAACCCACTGATTTCTCCTTGACAATTTGGGTTGATGACTTTATGGCGTTGTTTTGTCATAATAGATCTAACAGACCATTTTTTATACTTATGTCAGCACCTTTTATCTTTAACTTATGCCCCTGAGCCATTGACAGTTGCTAAAATCCGGTTCTGTCTATCAAAAACTTTCTTTTAAACCTCCGTCCGCTTTTGGTGGTTAAGCGGCCAGTATATCGAAACTTTTAACTACCGCAAGGAGGAACTTTCGACGACTAACGGACTAATCCAGCGCCCACTTAACCAGCGAAAGCCCCGTTTCACCAAATTTATTAGGTTTCACTCAAAAATGTCTTTCTAGCCCTGTTTCCTCAGCCTTCTTCTTCTGAGGGCTTCGTGTTTGGAGTGTTTGTTGGGCCCTGGCTCATTTCAGGAGGCTAGATACTGATGGCTGCTTCAGCTAGGGTTGCTAATGCAAGATGTATGCTAGGGTTTTCCTTTGCTTCTTTCAACTATAGCCTTTGGAGCCTCATCATCCTAAGTAACCTAGTATTGTCCTTCAGGTACCTGGTGTTCAACCTTTTCAAGAAGATGTATGTCTCTCTCTACTCCAAGTAGGACTTGTGTAATAACTTGTTTCTTCTAGTCAATGTTTCATTGTTTCTCTTCAGTTCTCTTTCCAATACCTCCATTTCATAAACTTGCCTTAGTAGCTAATTGATCTTTTAACTTCTAGGTTTGCTGGAGGAAGCCCTTTCAGCTAGTTCTTCTTGTTCCTATGGTGTGGGGAATGGAAATGCTTCAGTAAATGGAACAATTTGAAAAGCTAGGGCTGCATCCTCTCCTTATTCTTCCTCATAATCTGAATAAGGTAGGTTTAAGACATTATTTTGGTGTGCTTCTACCCCCTGACCTTTCTCACCGAAATTCAAATTCCTTTTTTCCTTCTTTTTTCTAGAGGAGGAGGGAGGTTGTTCAGTTAATGCAGCTAGGGAAATGGCCCTCCTCCTTCTTCTCTGACTCCTTGGAGTGCTGGATTTATTTGCAGTATATTTTACTTTTTCCTCTGGCTAAAGGCCTATCTTAAAGCCATTCCAGAATAGGAAATAGGGCCAAGAAATGTTTCTTTTCTTCAACAATTCCTGGACCAATAGCTGGATAAGACTGTGGTGGCACAACCTGCTGGCAATTTTGGATGGCTAGGCTTTCACTTGATGGGCCATCTTCCCTAGATTCCTGTGTAAATAAAAGGGCATTTTAAGAGGGTTCTTACCTGTGAAGTGGTTCATGAGTTTGAAATGATAGATCATTGCTCTATTGTATCTTCCTTCACAGGTTAAATAGACCAAAATGACATTTAGTAGCTTCTGCCAGCTCTCTTCCAACCATGATGATGTTACACTCTTCTTCCATATCATTCCCTTATGCTCAGGATTGAGATATGACTTGAAATCCACATCTTTGGGTATGGTGGTCTTGAACCACTTCTCTCCAGTGCAAGGGAGTTCAGTCGCCTCTAAGATTAGTGATTCATCTATGAGAAATTCCTCCCTTCCTATGATTGCTTTTGAACCATCAAATGACAGGGCAAAAGATTATGCCACCTGTTGATGAAAACCCTGTATTTTTTCACAATATTTGTAGCAACCTACATCCTAGAACAATCTACAAGCCTCTGGATGGGTCTCTAAATAAATGACATTACCTAGCTCCTGTCTGAGAGATGGTCCACTTTTCTTCATCCTAAAGGGTGTATCTCCTGGGTACCTACAAAACAGCCTTTAGACTTTGTATATAGTGTGCTTCAACAAGCTACTCCTTCAGAGCTCATTTTTCTAGTGAGAAGAATGCTAAAAATGAAATTAGATGGTGTCCCAATGAACTGATTATGAGGGAATTTTGTATTTTATGGAAGCTAAGGTCACCAAAATGATGATAGCAGCTCGATCCTTGAGATCTATTTTCCCATATCTTTGTAACTTGCTTCAGGCAGAGTATTCAATGGCTATTTGATGGTCTTCAGGACAGGTGGAGGGAAACTAGAGTCTGGGCAATCAGATCAGTTTGTGCTACTTGCTTAATGACCCTTTTCATTCATTTCCCATGTAGTCACATGGCTCCAGGTATTTTCGATGGGTAATCATGCTTTAAAATGGCCTTTTGCCTTATTGATGGGGTTGGATGTGACAGTTCCCAACCATTTCCCTATTTTAGCCTTTCGGTGGTTTAGATCCTCCATGATTTTGTCAGTTAACCATTGAAACGCTAGATTTTGGTGGATAATTTAAACGTGATCTTTCTTGCTTAAACCGTCGGAATCTTTACCCCATCGCCATGGTGAATTTCCGTTTTCGGCAGATAGCGACTTTGAAAAACCCTTTTTTTAACTGTCAATTCAAACCACTAATGAATCCGTCGGCGATTGGAAGCTCTAACCACTAATGCATTGGAACTTTAAACCTGAACGTTGTTGTAATGTTGAAATTTCAA
Source organism: Pseudotsuga menziesii (assembly GCA_001517045.1). Taxonomy (NCBI): domain Eukaryota; kingdom Viridiplantae; phylum Streptophyta; class Pinopsida; order Pinales; family Pinaceae; genus Pseudotsuga; species Pseudotsuga menziesii. Next base: position 292,219 of record LPNX010266424.1, on the reverse strand, counting down.
ACCACTAACGTCGCGACGGTTAAGCATCGGCGATCGAAATCTCTAACCACTAATGCATCGGTGATCGGAACCTCAACCCACTAGACTCTTCATAGTGTTGGCGACATAAAGGAATAAACCTCCGAAACGTCGGCGTTCTAGAGGACTAAATCTCCGACCACTGTCAACAATGTTCTTTCGTTGGTCAACATAGATGTCATAGCTTTCACCTAAACCACCGAAAAGGATTTTCCACTCGATATTTATGTTTCAGCTTTTGGTGGTTAGTGTATATGTTGCACCCCTTTCGACTAATTTGCCGAAAACGACCCTTTTTGGTGGCTATTGAGTTTTTGTAGTCTCTCCTAAGCCACCGAAAGTGTTACTTTGATTTTGCTTGCTTAGACCACTTTCGGTGGTTAATGAGCTATGATAGTCCTCTCCTAAGCCACCGAAAGCTATAACTTGTGAAATTTTCATCCAAATAAAAAACAAAGTCTTTCAAACTATCAGTGATATTCATCATCCTTCATTGCATGAGTTAAATTCTTCATACTATCAAAATAAATTCTTCATACTATCAAAATAAATTCTTTTGGGATATTCATCATCCTACTTGGGGATGGGAACCTCCCAGTGAGGTCCCAAGAATCCCAGACCAAAAAATCCTTTCCCTAAAAGCAACTAAGTAACTTAACACTATGATTTACTGTTCCATTGGGCATGTTGTTTATTCTAAAAGCAAAATAACCTACTATCTACTAATTTACAATAATAAGGCCTCAGATCCTCAAATAAAATAGGGTTTCAAGAACCGCCCATTCACTGGGCCATCGAATACCTCTTCACCTTCCTGATTATGCAATTTGAAGGTGTTATTATTATGTACCTGGGCTATCACAAAAGGGACAATCCAAAAAGAGTCTAATTTTCTACGTTTTCCCTTGTCTTGTCTGACAACATCCCACTTGAGGACCCAATCTCCGATATGGAAGTTGTCTGCTTTTGCTCTTTTTTCAAACATGCCCTTTATCCTCTGTTGATGAGCTTCTGATTTTCCTACAACTTGCTACCTTATTTGTTGTAACTCCACCAAATCCATCATCCTTCTCACCATATCATTTGGTTCATCTTCCTCTTCCTGAAAGAACTTTGCCACTGGAAGGATGAGATGGATAGGAAAAATGGCCTTAGTGCCATAAAATAGCTTGAATGGAGAAATCCCTATGGATCTTTTGTCTATCACCCTATCAGCCCATAAAGCAAACTTAAGCTTTAAATCCCAGCTTTTATGATTTGTCTCTAGCAGTTTCCTGATGATTCTGACTAAGCTTTTGTTGGATGACTCAGCCATGCCATTTCCTTGGGGATAATAGAATCTGGAGTGCACCAGTTGAATACCCATTGATTCACACATTTTAACTAATGCCCCAGCCTTGAAAGCTGGTGCATTATCAGTTACTAACCTTACTGGGTAGCCAAACCTGCTAAAGATATTCTCATATAAAAATCTCATGATAACTTGATGAGTGGCATTCTTGGTGGGTACTGCTTCTATCTATTTGGTAAAGTAGTCAGTGGCTACTAAGATCCATTTATGCTGTCCACTAGAGGATGTATTTATTTCACCTATGAAATCCAGACCCCATTGCTGGAAAGGCCCATTCACCACAATAGGCCTAAGGGGCAAGGACTTGAGTTGCTGCTTCCCTATAAATCTTTGGCATTGGTCACAGGCCCTTACAAAAGTGCATACATCAGCAAAGAGGACTGGCCAATAGTATCCTGCTCTTAAGATCTTGTAGGCTGTGGTTTTCCAGTAGTGGTGGCCCCCACATGTGCTGGAATGAAAATGATGCATGACCTGCTATGCTTCCTCTTTATCTAGACACCTTAACAAAATTCTAGACTGATCTCTCCAGTACAACAATTTGTCAATTATGCGAAACTTAACAGATTTCAACTTAAGAGCTAGTGCTTGGTTAGGAGTGAGATCAGGAGAACCTTCTAATTTTTATAAAAATTGAATCATACCTGAGTACCACTCACATGAAGATATGTTTTCAGCTACTTATGGAATGTCATTCTGATCTTGATTTACTTCTGTTTTTGCTGCTACCATAGTCTACACCTTTGCTGATTTGACACATGTGAAGTATATTCCCATCAGCTCACAGTTCTCTTTGGCCATGAGTTTGGCTAGACCTAGTCCCTTTACTAGCTTAGTGGGTTTCACCTCTATATCAAAATCAATGAGTTTGACAATCCACTCAGCTCTCTTCCCATCGATGTCAGGCTAAGTCAAAACATCCTTCACAGCAACTGAAGGGACATATGTAAGGACCTTTGCATGGAGAATGTAGATTCTGAAAGTCTTCAAAGATTTTATGAGAGCATAAGCTTGCTTCTCAATTGGTTCATCAGGGTGCAAAGCAACTTGGTTGTAATCAGAGAAGCCATCAAGGAAGGACATAACCCTAGCCCCTGATATTTTCTACAATAGGTGTTCCATCTTGGGCAGTGGATAGTTGTCTTTCTTGGAACACTTGTTCAGGTTCCTAAAATCCACGCACAACCTGATTTCTCCATTTTTCTTTCTTACCACTACTAGGTTTGCAATCCACTTGGAATACCTAAGGGGGATTATGATCTTGGCTTTGAGGAGCTTGTTGATTTCCTTTTCAATCACTGGTAATAAGAGAGGGCTGTTGGGTCTCAGCTTCTGCTTAAAAGGAATGATGTCCTTCTCCAAAGGAATTCTGTGCTGGATGATATTGGTGTCATAAGTTTTTAGGTCTCTATAATCCGAAGCAAAAACATCAGCAAACTCTTTTATCAAGCTGCAAAATTTAGACCTCTGATCAGAATTCAACCTTGTGGAGAGATTTATTAGTTTAGGATGGATTTGGATCCCTATGTTTTTCTCTTGGATAGCAAGATCCAGCTCCTTTTTGGCAGGCTTGAAAGGGATGTCATTGTGATCAAACAGTTCTTCCAGTGGTACTAGACCTCGGGGTATGTATATGTTGGGCAATTGGAAAACGTTCTGATCAGTCACTTTATCTCTTAACTTGAGCTATTTGGATTCCTCCATGTTTAGGTTTTCCTGGTTGTTACAGAGAGAAATTCCTATGGCTTGGGGTACCACAACAAACAGCGTGATTCCAGAAATCAATCCTTTCCAATATGCAATAGAAATCAAATATCTAACACTAAAGTATCAGACCTCGTACCTTATTCTGGACGATTGAAGTTGATCCCCGTTGAGCTTTCCAACTTCATCTTGAATTGATAAATCACTTCCTCAACAACAAGTAAACAAGACAAGCATACTATATATATTGGTGTTAGATCTATTCTAGCATATATAATCAACAAGGTATAAGCATTTGAAATCATCCATGGATAAAATATTCATTCAAACATACATTATTGGACAGGAAAAGATATTTTTATTAATATAAAATCAGAGATTACAATGGATACAACCTCTGTCGGCACGTCTGCGAATCGGAGAAACTGAATCCCCCACTTGGGCCTCCACCACCTCAATCCTCCATCTCTCAATAGCAAGCTCACAAGAAAAATGCAAGCTTGGGAAGAACACAAAAGTGCTCCAAGGGACAAAGGGATGCAGACTCAAGCACAAGTTCCGGTAACAATAGACTATAGTTTCTTTTCTCGCAATTATCTCTTATGCCTTCAATGTACCAAAGAGTTCCTTATATATATTTTCAAAGGGGTAATGAAAGGTTGAATCCAAGCGATATCAAGGCACATGGAAGGCCAGGAATCAAGTGAGTCATATCCATGTCAAGGAAAACTCCAAAAGGATTTGTATTATGCACACATCCCGATGTACACAGTTTTAGGGGTCAAACCCGCGTATATACGTGATTATAGGTTTAAAAGTTGCATGTATTAATTTTCACATGTTTTTAGGGATGGTCAAGAAAACATCAAAGGACAAAAAATGGTCCAAGGGGTCTAAGGAGTCTGCAGAGGGATATGGGAAGGCCATACAAGTGTGATTCTCTTGGAGTGGTAAAATCAGCTATAACAGATGCCCCCTAATGTGTGAGGTCAGAGGGGTCATACGATGGCTGAAATACATTATAAGTCCATCACAGAAGTGGAGTGATGAAGGATCCCAAATGGAAGACCAGCCACCCAATCAGCAAAGTACAATGATACAACTCTGCACATACTACAAATACATATAGCAGTCCCGGATACATAAGAGTACAATGGACATGAATAGGCATGATACAAGATATCACATAAGTGGTCATCGCCACGTACAATATACATAGATTAGAATCTCCATGATGAACATATAAAAAGGACCATGATCTCCATAATGGATGAAGATATATAATGGATCAAGATATCCATAATGGCTGGAATTGTCTGACATATACTGGAATCAAGTCACGAGAGCTAAAATCTCATGAACACTGGAAAGATCAAGGAGGTAGAATATAAGAGATGCCACCAATATGGAAGGTCTTTTACACAAACTGCTACGAGTACATGTCCTACTATGTGAATAGAAGTGTCGAGGTCGAACATAGTAGTTCATCGTCTGATTACCGGTCATTGATGTATACCGTTAACAGATGCGAGATCACCCACCGATAATGAAAATGGGAATCAAGGAACTAGAGTGCAAACTAACAATTGTGAATAAATGTGTTGAGGGCGAACACTTGAGAGGATCCATCGATAAGGGGACATTGATGTATTCCCAAAGACTGTCGATGGCGAGAGAACCTACCACTGATGACTGCAAGTCTCAAGGCACTCAAAAATGACTCTATATTCCAATCCCAGAATCAATGATCTGAAGTCGATGGGATGAAATCCGTTGGAAGGAGGGCATTAAGGCATCCCCCATCATCCAACATGAGGTACTCAGCAAAGTTGTATCATGTGGAAGGACTCGATCATAAGGTGCACGAACCAGTAACTATACTGGGAATGGCTAACATGCAAAGTCAAGATAACTAAGGAATGGCCGACTCAGGTTTCAAATTCCTTCAAACAAGAGCATAATAGAAAATGGTGACTGAATAAAGGCAGCATAGACTCGATATACAAAACTGGGACATCTCTGCGACACAGGAGGCATTGACAGAGGCTCCATGGGGACTGGAAGCTTAACCAATCGGTGGAGATAAACTCAGATAAACAAGTATAGCTCCTAAATTCAAACTATAAACCCAACCAATGGATGTGATATACAGTGCTCTGTTCGAAGGCGACACGACTCGACAGCTTCCAAAGATAACATCTTTCCTTGTCTGGCTTTTTGGTTTTTTTATTTTTTTGGACTTTTTCAAATATTTAAAAATCTTGAAAAAGAATAAAACTGCTTTATAGTTACAGACTAGGAGGAGATGAGTGTCATAGAGGAAAACAAACTAGTTCCAAGCAGTGGAATATACCTATGCTCAATGCAAGGATACATGTGTAGGATAGAGACACTCGGGGGAAAATACCCTCCCAGTAAAAGGGAATCAAGCTGCAAAGGATATATAAAATGGCTCTGCATGGCTAGAACTGAGATAAGCTCGGGCTATATGGCTGAAACACAATGTCAGGGAAGCCGACATAAAGCTCAATAAGGCAGGAAAATCTCATGATAATGAAATTAGAACTTGACATAAGGGAGTCATGAGGGAAATAGGCCAGCAAAAGATCAAGAGGAGTATGAGGCTCTTGTGAAATGTTGTGGCAATACTATATAATGGACTCCCACACCCTAAGGGACAAAATGTCAGCATGGGCACCGAATGCAAATAAGGCGCTAACTAGGGTACCCATGTAAGGTCAAGCTCTACCACTCATATCATGCCACTTCTAAAACAACAAAAAGGTTCTGTGACATAATAGAGTGGGTTCGTACCTAAGGCTATAATGAAACGATCATAAGGTCATGCAAAATGAAAATAGTGATGAAACCTAACCTATATGCCAGTTTAGACATGATACCTGAGATTGGCATGAACGGGTCAATCCAACGACTGAAACGACACTCAAAAAGGTCTCCTACATCATAAATTAGGTAAAAAATGGTCCAAAATGATTAGAAATGGTCCAAACTATAGGAAAGGGGGTAAAAAATTTTAAAAATTTGAAAAATTTCTATATAGTAAAAAAATTCAAAACATTATAAAACATTTGAAATTTTTACCCAATTGAGCTCAGATTTTCAACAGCAAATTCCAGGAGATCCAGCCGGCAGAATCCACTACCGTTTCTTCCAGGTACTTACCCATGCTCTTCTCTTCCATTTTGATGCAATTTTTATCAAATTCCATGGTTATTTGGGATTTCTAGGCCAATCCAAAATAGGCACTGGGGCCCACATAGAAATCGAGGGTTTTTCCGCGTATAGGGCTGGATATACACGGAAAATGCCCTCACAGTCGCATATGCGGCTGTGCATGAGGTTTTTTAAGTATTCTAATGGGAAAACTTGCAATTTTTGTGCATGATGGTCCTAGAATGGAGAGAACATGAACATGGTGATGTAGAGGAGGCAGTAAGGGCCGATCTAATGGCTCAACAAGCATTATGTGCATGTGGGATATACAAATTTTGGTGTCTTGGTGGCTTAACGGCCAAACTAGGACTATTGCAGATGTTGTTGGATTACTAGGATCCAGACTCTGAGTCATTCCAGATAGATGGGATGTCCCTCACCATAGAGGTGGAGGACATATACTTTATTACTGGACTTTCCCGACAGGGGAAGTAGTGAACCTATGTTATCGTGGGATCGGAGTTGGCCTGAATATAAATGAGTACATTGCAGTGTACTGCTATCTGGACACGAAGAAGGTGGGGAGTCAGATCCCAACCAACTCTATACAGGTGCTGGGCCTAAAGGCCATCCTACTAACACTGGGCAGGATAGCAAGCTTGGCTTCACTCCACCAGGCCTCATGGCCTCTGATGTTCTATGAAGTGGAGTGCATAAGACCCACGGTATATGACTAGAGCACTACACTATTGAGCAACATGAAACACTAGCTCAGTGAGTGTAAGATGGGCAAAGTGTGAAACTTCGATTTCAGCAGCATACTAAGCACATTTTTCTTCAAGTGTGTTCTAGGATTGAGCCCTAGAGTTGATGTTCCTCTACACGGGGTTCGAGATCTGGCCCAATGGCGTTGGGCGGATGCGATGCGCAGACTGGGTGGAGGTAGGGTGTCCAACCCCTATCCAACTGAGTTCTTTTCATGGTGGCGACGACAGATAGTTTCCATCGATGACTACCCCTATGCGGGGATATATTTCTGGGGTGACCTAAACATGCCGCTACCACCAGGATCGACATACGGTGACATAGGTAACGAATCTCGACCCTCTCTTTAAATTTTTGAGTTATTTAATTTTTTTGTGTTTTCTGATTATATGGAATCAAAAGACATGTTTTTGGGTAACAATACATAGTGACATCTACCATATGCATGGAGATCATCTACCATATGCATGGAGATGTGGGACCATGGCATCCTGAAGGCTTCCCTCATCATAGACGGAGGGGAAGAGGAGATGATATCATAGGTGTGGATGCGGAGCGAACGCTCCAGAGCATTCATACCAACTTTGTGAGGCTGACACACAGAGTTCCCATGGCGCAAGTCGAGGACTTGCCTGAGGCTATGCAGCGCCAGGTGGTGGGTGTACCACGAGCATGGGTGTGATTATTTCGACGCCTAGCTAGAGCTGTAGTGACATTCCATGATCACAAACCCCCTCCTGCTCCACAGGCTTAGATACCTGGGAATGATACATTTTGTATTACCGTGTATTGTATTTTGGTGGCTTGAGAGCCCCATTTTTGTATCATGACACTGTGTATTACCACATTTTGGATGTTTATAATTTTTTTTATGATGATCGATTTATTTATTTACATGTGTAAAAATTTGTGTTTGTGATGAATTTATTGTGTATGAAACAAATGCCAATCTAAAATGTAGTTAGCATATGAGTCAGCAACTTGATTATTAATTCTTGAAATATGTATGTATGTTATATTGTCAAATTACTGTTCTAATAATCTCACACGTAAGAACCTTATTAATAACATCGGATCTCTAACATGGTACAAACCATTAAGCTGTGACACTACTAACTCCGAATCAAGACGTACTTCAAGAGAGAGAACGCCATGTGAAATGGCATCCCGTAGAAGCTCAATAACGACACTATATTCAGCAAAATTGTTTGAATATGGCTGTAAACACACGCCTCCTGAAGACAATACCTGACCCATAGGAGTATAAATCACCCAAGCAACAGAGGCTGAGTGTTGAGTGTGACGGCTCGCGCCATCCATGAATCCTATGTAGGTGGAAGATTCCATTGACATCTGCCAAAAGAAATGGAAACTAATCACAAACCCGATCACTACAAGAAAAAGAACTACTATGCAAAACTATACAATAATATACAATACCAGCCTTGGATAAAAATCATGCATAGTACTTCTTGAGATAGAGCCCATTCCTAGGCTCCGACAAGGCCGTTCCCTCATAATCCACTAACTCATAAGCACCCTTCTCTAACACACGTTTGATGACGTAAGGACCACACCACATGGGGTTAAACTTTCCTGGCCCCAAGGGTTCTTTCGGTTGATCCCACAAAAATATGGACAGACTTATCGTACTGGACCTTTACGCGACATTTATTTACTTTTAGAGCCACCAAGGAATCTCAACGCTGCTCATCAAGTTGCTCAAGGTGGACCAAATGCTCCTCCAATGGGGAAGTGTCCAGTAAGAGCTCTATAGCTAGCTTCAAAAAAGGAATCTCGCACTCAACCAGCAATACTGACTCCACTCCATGTACAAGTTGATATGGAGAAAAACCCATGGCAGATTTAACAATGGTTCTATACGCCCACAAAGTAGGATATAACATAATGTGCCAATTATTCTTGCTTTATGCGATGGTTCATTAGAGAATGGATTTGAGTGACTTGTTCACTACTTATACCTATCCATTCACTTGAGGGTAGTAAGAGGAGGAATGCTCTTGCTTGTATCCTAACTTTGATTCCAACTCTTCCATCATACGATTCTGAAAGTGCGAGCCATGGTCAGTGACAAGCTCTTTCGGAATCCCGAACTAAGTAATAATTTGGTTGAATACGAAGTGCACAGCTGTCTCACCATCGGATTTAACTGTAGGAATAGACTCAGCCCATTTCGTGAAGTAATCAATAGCCACTATGATATGATGATGCCCCCCAACTGAAGCTGGGTTGCAATCCATAAAATCGAGCCCCCACTTAGTGAAGGGACTGCTGGTGATGATGGGATGTAATGGGGAAGGTTTCAAGCGCATATTCCATGCAAACACCTAGAAAGGGTGGAACCTCTTGACTGCATCAACACAATCCTTAAAGATTGATGGCCAGAAATAACATGCTCTTAATATTTTTTGGGCTGTAGAAAGCCCAAATAGATGACCACAACATGCCCCTTCGTGGAAATCATTCAACACTAGCTCAGCCTTTTCATCAGTTAAACAACATCGTAAAATGGAATCTACCCCACAGCGGTACAAAGTGTTATCCACTATGAGGTAATTCTTAGACACATGATGTAATCGCCGTCATTCATCCCATGAGAGGTGAGTAGGGACCTTCAATGTTTGTAAATATATAATGATATCCCCATACCATGGGTCTAAATTTGAGATTAAGAAGATGTGTTCATCGATAAACGTATCTTCACAAACCAACTCCTCGGCCTCGCTTGGGAAATCTGATATAAGCTCTGCAAAAATTAATGATTTCTTCGACTTTGCCGAAAAAAACTCAAGGTTGAACTCTTGCAGGATGACAATCCATTTATTATATTTTCCCCCAATCATCCTTTGAGTGAGGACAAATTGAAATGGATTGAAATGGGCTACAACCAAGGTCTGGTGAAGGAGAATATAATGTCTCAACTGTTGAACCACATGTACAGTAGCTAAGGAAAGCTTCTCAACATGAGAATAACGAATCTCTACGTCAATAAGATTTCAGCTCATATAGTATATGACATAGTCTTGGAGCTCCTCATCCTCTTGAACCAAAACCATACCAATCGTCTCCATGGACGTGGCCACATCAAGTAGGAAATCATGGCTATAGTCTGGGGGACTAATCACTGGGGCCGATGCTAGGGCTCGCTTGAGTGCATCAAAGGACTCCTGGGCTCGCTCATCCCAACAAAAGGTGGTGTCCTTCTTCAAAAGACGCATGAAGCCTCTAGTCAAATTGGAAAAATTGACAATGAATCTCCATAAGAAGTTTGCCATGCCTTGCAAACATTGAATATGACGAATATTTTTCGGGGGAGACAACTGGAGTATTTCCTCAACCTTCAAAGGGTCGACTCTTATACCCTCTTTAGAAACAATGAATCCTAACAAGTGACCTGACTTCACACAAAAGATGCACTTGTGAGGATTTAACCTAGCCAAATAATGGAGGCATCTTTCAAATACCAATCTCAAATGATAGGAATGATGCATTCTCATACGAGAATGAGTAGCGAGGTCATCCAAAAATACTTCGATAATCGATTTGAAATCGTGGAAGATTAAGGTCCTGGCCCACTGAAAAGTAGCTCCAGTGTTCTTAAGGCCAAAAGGGATTTTTCGATATGCAAAAGTTCCCCAAGGACAAATAAATGTAGTCTTATGTTGGTCCTCAGGTTTAATTTGTATCTGATTATATCCAGAAAATCCATCCATGAAGGAAAAAACCTCGCTACGTGCACACTCATCCAAAATCTGATCAATAAATGGATTGGGGAAATTGTCCTTAGGATGGGCACGATTCAAATCACAGAAATCAGTACATATACGGATCGCTCCCTTCTTCTTATCAACCGAAATGGGGTTTGAAACCCACTCCATCAAGGGAACAGTATAGATAAAACCGGCTTTCAATAGCTTCTCTATCTCTACCTTAATCGCGGGTGCTTTCCTAGGATTCACCGCATGCAAGCGTTGCTGAACATGCTTAGTGTTGGGATAAGTCTTTATCTCATGTTTGACGATACGAGGGTCGATACCTGGAATTTCATCGTAAGACCAAGCAAAGATATCACATAATTCTTTAAAAATCTCGGTGTATTCTTGAATCTCAACATGGGAACATTCTGCCCCAATATAGACATTCTCTATCCTACCAGGATCGCAAGAGATATTGATAGGAATCGTTGAAGATATATTTGCCATGTTTCCATCAGCCATTGGACACGAAGAGATTAATGGAACCATAGGACTACCAATTCTCTCACTAAGAACCTCCCTAAATTCCTCACGCTCCAAGTGGTCAAGCTCAGGAAGGAAGTAATATCTATGATGGAGTTCTTCCCATGGTGGCTCAACTCCCAACATGGCCTCAATAATCGCTTCATCTGAAGGGAAAACACTATTAAGGTAGTCGTGCGCGTGAGAAGATTGTACTACCCATGCAAGCAGCACATAAAGGTCCTCCTCCTCCATCCATGAAGAGGAAGGACTGGGCTTTGCAACACACTCAAGATTAGCTTGATAAGCTACCATAGTTGCAAGCAATGGCACGTCCGTCATGATGGGATCACTTGGAGTACTCGGTGTAGGAAGAATCCAAGGATCTTCCATATGACTCGTGCGAAAAGACATCGATCTCATAGATGTCAAAGACTCATTGGAACTAGACCCTATCATAAGGATCAGTGCAGGACAACTAAAAATTCCCATGAGGGATGGATACATGCCTACACCCACACTCCCAGTTGCTGGCTGAGAGTGTTCAACGATCGGGATCAAAGATCCCGAAGATGCGGTAACTGATGGATTCTTGAATGACGTTTGATCAATCGTGACTATCTTCCCATTAAATGGAAAGCATACAACACAAAATTGTTAGAATAATCAACCCATAGTTTACTACCTTAGACATTAATTTAATTATTTTTGTCTTGTTTTCCTAGTTCATGTGTCCCACCTTATGCAAGTTGTCAATTACCTATCCATAGTGGTCGAACTTGCCTAATTTGACCCATGTAGCTCTTGGGAAACCTTAAGGAATCAATTCTTGTTTATTCCTGGCCTCCTAGGCGCCCTTCTACTTTTTCTACTTTATTTCCTGCTTTTTCAATGTTTTAAGGCAATAGGGAAAGTTTGACTAGGTGAGGTGAACTAGTTTTTTGTCCTCTTCATCCTCCACTCTTTTCTCCTTGGAAAAGCATGTATGAGTTTTCATTCCATAACTCTTTATCTTGCCTAAGCCATTTTTCTAATTCGTAAGCTCCATGACAGATTTGGGATCAACTTTTTACACCTATGGGGGATTTGCTTAATTTTAGTAAGCCTGCTTTATGCTAGATTCGAATTGCTCCTCATGCATTCGAATCCCTTATGTATTTTATTTATACAACAACCTATTATTTTACAGGGTTGGCTATTGTACACTGAGTTAATACAATTTAGTGTTCAACTCCAATTTCAGTCTCTTTTGTGAGTGATTATGCATGATCAATTGTTAATTGTTGTGAGTAAAATTAATCTATCAATGGGTTCAATTTACACATGGTATCAGAGCCATTGTATATCAATTTCTCTCCTTCAAAATTGTTTTGCAGGTTCAACATCAGTGACTGGGAGCCTTCAACTGATAGCCGGGACATATTTTCTAAGCTATGGATCAATCACAGAAAACTATCTTGACTCCCTTCAATTTATTTGAATGGAAATAAGAGATGGAGATACTGTTGAGAGTGAAAGGCCTCTACAGGGTGACTATGGCAACAGAAGTAGAGCCCAATGCAGCTGCAGAGAAGATAAAATGGCACAATAGGAGGGATGAGGCCTATGGTCTCCTGTGTCTGAGTATTTCCAGAGACCTCCTTTTCCATCTTGATGGATTGACATCACCGAATGAAGTATGGGAGAAGCTTTCTGATCTTTTTGGAAAGACAGATGAGATGAGGGGACATCAAATCGAAAATGAGCTGATTTCTCTGAGTCCAAATAGCTTTGAATCCCTGCAGCTATATTTCTCCAAGTTCAAAGCACTTGTTTTGTAGCTAAAACAATGTGGGATCGAAAAGAAGGATGATCAGCTCATCCTGGCCATTCTCTCGAAGCTAGGACCTGACTATTCAGTGTTTGTTTCAACCTTCTATGCCACAAAACTGACAGCTCGAACCTGGGAGATGCCTAGCCTTGCAGATTTCATGGAATCTCTCACACAAGAACATGATAAGCTGGTGATGATGGGCACCATCAAACCATCCAAAGATCAAGCTATGATTGCTAGAGATTTGAAGGTGGATTCAAAAAGCAAAAAGAAAGCTAAAAAGCCACCTGAGCAAAAGAGAGACAAGAAACAGTCTCCGGAGGAGCCACAAGGTTCCAAGAAGAACTACTAGAAGAATAAAAAGAAAGGTGAAATGAACAAGTGTGCATACTGCAATAAGGGAAATCACACTGAAAGCTCTTGTATGAAGAAGCAAATAGACATGCTAACCCAACTCCTGGAGAAGAATGGCATCTCCCTTCCAGATAGCTCAAATAAGAGAGAAGGAGGACCAAGTTCAAATGATAGAGAGAGAGTTCATGCATTGGTTGCTGGCACATCAAGCTCACCCAGTTTTATCATCAATTCTAGAGCTTCAAGACACATGGTTTCAACCAAGGAGGCCTTCTCCTCACTTGACATGTCGAAAGGACCACCTATAGTACTGGGAGATGACTCTCTCACTGAAAGTTTGGGCAAAGGGAGGATTGATCTTGATCATGGTCAGTTCAGCAATGTGTTGTATGTGCCTGGTCTTGCCTCCAACCTCTTGTCAGTGTACCATATGACCCACACTGGGTCTCCTAAGAAATTCATATTCTCCCCTGATGAAGTTGAGATCACAGAGATCTCAAGTGGTAGAGTCATTGCAAAAGGAGTTGCAAATCATGCTCAAAAGGTATACATGTTCTCACACTTCCTACCCTACTCAAACTCCTCTGCTCTTCTGATTCATGCTAATGAAGCAAGAAATATTTGGCATGAAATATTTGGCCACCTAAATTACAAGTATCTTTCTAATCTTAGTGAAAAAGAGATGGTCATAGGGTTTCCCAAGATAAAATTTTCCAAAGGAGTCTGCCAAGGTTGTATCCTAGGAAAACACCCAAAGCACAAATTTGAGAGAGCTAGTCATGAGAGAACCTCTGCACCCCTCGAGCTGATCCACAGTGATGTTGCTGGCCCATTCCCTCATATGTCCATGAGTCAAGCCAAATATGCATTGACTTGTATTGATGACTTTTCCAGGTATTACTGGGTTTACTTCCTGAAACACAAGTTTGAAGTTTTTGGCCTCTTCAAAGTCTTTAAGGCTTTGGTTGAAAACCAGTCTGGGAGGAAAATCAAGCTCCTCAGATATGACAATGGTGGTGAGTATGTCATGTCTAAGTTTATTAATTATTGTGCAGATGCAGGTATTCAGATGCAGCATTCTATCCCTTACACACCACAACAAAATGGTGTTGCTGAGAGGAAGAACAGATCACTGAAGGAGATGGCAACATGCATGATGGAGGCCAAAACTTTGCCACCAAAGTACTAGGATGAAGATATCAACTGTGTAGCCTATATTCAGAATAGGGTTCCTCATAAACAACTTGATTGTATGACTCCCTTTGAAGCATGGAGTGGGAACAAGCCAGATGTGACCCATTTCAAGATTTTTGGCTCAAAGGCTTGGGCTAGAATTCCAACAGAGAAGAGGAAGGCTTTGCAGCCCCAAAGCCAAGAGTGTCTTTTTGTTGGATACTCTGAAGATTCAAAATGGTACAAACTGATAAATTTGAGCACAAACAAAGCCTTCATCGAAAGGTGTGTTCAGTTTGAAGAAGAACCCCTTGTAGCAGTGGAAGTTGGAGAAGCCTCTTCTCCACCTGAACCTCAGGAAGTAAGTAAAGAGTTAGTTGAACATGCTGATTCTGATTTGTCTAATGGATATGAGTTTATTTCAGACCCTAACATCCCTACAAGGCCAAAATGGGCATCCAAGACACTACATGCAGCGAGAGAGCTACCTGGGGATCCCAATGACCCAAGGAGGACTAGATCTCAATTTGAGAGTGGTCTGTGCATGAAGGATCCTATGTTTGCTGAAAAATACTATTTGATGGTGGATTCTAATCCTCAAACATATGAAGAAGTAGCAGGAGATCCAAGATGGAAAAAAGCCATGAAGGAGGAGTTCAGCTCACTCCAGAAGAGCAACACATGGGAACTAGTGGATCTTCCCCCAAGGAGAAAGTTAGTCCAGTGTAAGTGGGTCTATAAGACCAAATTTGATGCTGATGGTTCACCACTAAATTACAAGGCCATATTGGTAGCCAAGGGCTACTCACAGTTTCATGGCATAGATTGCAATGAGACCTTTTCCCCAGTGGCAAAGATGGATTCCATCAGGCTAGCCTTAGCCATTGCAGCCTCAAGGAAATGGGAGGTACATCACATGGATGTAAAATGTGCCTTCCTAAATGGAGATCTCACTGAAGAGATATATATGCAGCAGCCTCAAGGTTTTGTTACTAACCCTTCTCTTGTGTGCAGGTTGAGAAAGTCATTGTATGGGCTAAAGCAAGCCCCCAGGGCTTGGTATGCCAAGATCGATAGCTTCTTGCTATCACTGAATTTTGTTCGATGCAAATCAGATCCAAATGTCTATTTGAAGTTAGTTAATGGTTCATTAATGATCATTGTGTTATATGTTGATGACCTCCTCATTACAGGAAGCTCAAAGGATGAGATTGCTTCCTTAAAGGGTGCTATGAACCAAGACTTCTCCATGATAGATTTGGGGCTCTTAAGTCAATTTTTGGGGCTTGAGATTGCTCAAACCAAATCTGGAATCAAGGTGCACCAGTCCAAATATGCCTTGGACTTGCTGAAAAAATTCAGAATGAAGGATTGCAAAGCAAGCAAAACTCCTTTCCTTTCAGGAGTGAAGCTGGAAGAAGCTGATTCTTCACCTATGGTAAACAATACAATGTATAGGAAATTGATTGGATGTTTATTGTATCTGACACATACTATACCTGATATTTCTTATGTAGTAAGTGTGGCTTCTAGATATATGGATCAGACTCATGAGATCCATTGGAAAGCAGCCAAAAGGATCCTTAACTTTGTTCAGGGAACAAGGACACATGGGATCTTCTATAAAGCAAAATCTGATCTTGATTTGATTGGATTTACTGACAGTGATTGGGAAGGTGATAGCATAGATAGAAAGTCCACATTAGGATATGTGTTCATGCTTGCAGAAGGGCCAATCAGCTGGTCAAGCAAGAAACAGAGTGCCATTGCACTCTCATCTACAGAAGCAGAGTACAAAGGAGTTGTTAATGCAGCAACTCAATGTTTATGGTTGCAGGGATTACTTGGAGAGTGTGGTTTCGAATCAGAGTACTCAACTACCATCTACTGTGATAACCAGAGTACCATTCGAATCTGCAAATATCCATTTCAGAAGCAGAGAACCAAACACATTGAGATCCATATGCACTACATCAGAGAGCTTGTGCATGATGGCACCATTCACCTACTCTTCTGTTCATCTTCAAAACAAGTAGCTGATATCTTCACCAAAGAATTTTGTGAGAAGACCTTCAGCAATCTCAAAGCACTACTGGGGATTGCTGATCATGCTATGAAGCATGAGTGAAGACAAGATTTCCAAATTTTGTTTTACAGTCCATGTTTAAGGGAGGATTTTCCCAAGTTGGTTTTGCCTCTTTCCTTGTTTAAATGGACATGCAGTATGTAAAGGGTGACTAAGCCTTGTTTCTAGGCCCTATAATTTTCTGATATATTAATCATAAGTCAGGCTTAAGGGGGGGTGTTAGAATAATCAACCCATAGTTTACTACCTTAGACAATAATTTAATTATTTTTGTCTTATTTGCCTAGTTCATGTGTCCCACCTTATGCAAGTTGTCAATTACTTATCCATAGTGGTCCAACTTGCCTAATTTTACCCATGTAGCACTTGGGAAACCTCAAGGAATAAATTATTCTTTATTCCTGGTCTCCTAGGTGCCCTTCTGCTTTTTCTGCTTTATTGCCTACTTTTTCAGTGTTTTAAGGCAATAGGGAAAGTTTGACTAGGTGAGGTGAACTAGTTTTTTGTCCTCTTCATCCTCCACTCTTTTCTCCTTGGAAAATAATGTATGAGTTTTCATTCCATCACTCTTTATCTTGCCTAATCCATTTTGCTAATTCGTAAGCTCCATGACAGATTTGGGATGAGCTTTTTACACCTATGGGGGATTTGCTTAATTTTAGTAAGCCTACTTTATGATACATTTGAATTGCTCCTCATGCATTCGAATCCCTGATGTATGTTATTTATACAGCAACCTATTATTTTACAGGGTTGGCTATTGTACATTGAGTTAATACATTTTAGTGTTCAGCTCCAATTTCAGTCTCTTTTGTGAGTGATTTTGCATGATCAATTGTTAATTGTTGTGAGTAAAATTAATCTATCACTGGGTTCAATTTCCACAGAAATAGGGAAGAAGATATGGCTTGCATACTATACATCCAATTCCTACCCAACAAGATATTGTAGTCAAGGGGTTAATCAACCACCTCAACCTCTAACGCAACGGTCTTCCCTCCCAAATGGACCTTAAGGGAAGGAAGGATCCCATGCGGCCTAAACGATCTCCCATCGAACACAGTTAACATGGTCGCTGATTTAGACAACTCAGGGGAACCTAAAACCTTCCAACACAATAAATACATCATAGAAGCAACAACGCCTTCGTCAATCACAGTGCGCTTGACGGTCATATTAAGACATTCTACGTGAATCAAAAGAGACACATAGTAAGGAAAGTGAGGCTGAAGTCCTGTGGTTTCAAATTTAATCATGGAGGAAGAATTATCATCATTCACACCAAGGGAAGAAAGCAAAGCATTCCTTTGCAGAGGACAACTCTGAAGCACTTCCAGTGCAGACATCGCACAAGGAGTGTGGCCCAAATCCTTGACAACTGAATAGTTATGGGCGGCTCGGGAATTAGGATTGTGCCCCAAACGCTTAAGGAATCCCTTAGGAATGTGAGGTGCAACTTCAGTTTATCCACAGGTTTCTCAATACGCAAAGGATTCCTTGGTGGATCAGGCTCCTTCCCTGGGATGGGTTGTGAATAACCATAGTCTTTCGCATGGGTCACAACTTTCGCAGCATGTACCATGTTAATGCAACCATGACCACTACGCTCCAGCAGATCTTGATCACCACCAAACTGATCATGGGTCCTCAAGTTCATATTTTGATTGTGAGGTAAGGGGTTTTTTAGCACAGCTAGGCCCTGTGCCAAGAATATTGAGGCTTCATCGATACGAGGGCACAAGTAAGTGAGGTGATCGTCCTTACACAACTTGCAAGGAAATTTAACCTTACATTTAGCTTGCTTGTCCCCCCAGCATTACAGGCATTCTTGTCATTATTATTAGCATTTTCATTCCTATTCCCACCCTTATAATTATTCTTACCCTTCTTTTTATTCCTTCCGGGCTGCTGGTTACCCTTCCGGTCCGACAATTGCACTGAAAGCACACTCACCGTTTGGGCGGTTTGAGATGAAGCCATGGCTTGTCCCGAAATAGATTGGTTGGTTTACAATTGAATGACTTGTTTTGCAACTGAATCCGTAGGTTTAGCACTTGCACAACCAACAATGCCATCAGCATGTGGTCCAGTTTTAACTTTGGGATTGAAACTAGAACACAGAGCATTGGGAATAATCTCATAAAACAAACCGGACTGAGCATTAATCAAGTCCAGTTCCTGCGCCCTAAAAATGGCTTGTTCCTCATTTTGCACTCTCGATGTAGAAACATCCTTTACTAAATAAGGCAATAACGACTTAAGGAACCATTCGAGGAGGAAATTTGGTGAGATAAAGGCTTTAATTAACCTCTTCCACCTACGCCACTCTTGGATATGATCTGAGATATGTGTGTCTTTATCCTGTCGAAATGTCGACAAGAGTTCAGTACCAACATCATGACGCACTGGTAGCTAGAAGTGGTTAAGAAAAGTCATCGCTAGGTCATCGAACAGAGCGAATTCCCCCCTAGGTAGCTCTATATACCATTTCGCGGCAGGCCCTGTAAGGGTGCGTTGAAACAGCCTTAAATGGATTAAGTCTTGATGTAAGGAATTCAAAGAGCACCATAGGTGGAAGATAGTAACATGTTCGCTCGGATCCTCTCCTGGTTTGCCCTCGAATTGGGGTATGTCTGAGGGAAGCTTAGTAGGGATAGCCGACCAAGCTGGGTCATGAGCTACAGGATCGTTCATCAATCTCGACAAGGCAGGAAGATTCAATGTTACGAGGAAATGGAGCTGAGGATGATGAGGTCGATGGACCGCTTCCTGATAGTTCTGATTCACATAGGTCTGATTACCACCATGGCCTTGGCCATAGTGCCCGCCTCCCGTTTGACCCGTATAGGGTGGCATGGAAGCACCATAGTGTGGTGTACCTTGACTATTCGGAGCTACATAGCCATAATTTGGAGAGTAAGCAGGTTGTTGATACCCACCCCCATAAGGTGAAGAACCCTATCCATACTGTGTCCCATAATAGGGTCCATAATTCATCGCATGAGATGACCCATGAGACACTCCATAAGTAGGAATATACACTCTGGAAGTAGGAATATACATCCTGGAAGTAGGAATGTGACCTCTAAAAGTATGACCATGACCTCCCGAAACAACGGGCGGTGCATGTACCTGAGACATAACTGGTCTAGTAACCGTAGTATGGACATGACTTGTAGCAATGTTCCGGCCCAAAGGACCACGTGAATGAGGTGGAGGGTGAACATTCAAAGAACTAGGGACAAAGGATGAAGGGATCTGTGTAATTATGTACTTGCTATTCCCTATAGTCACTTGTCTCAGATCTGGTATTCTAATAGGATCACTAACCCTAGACCTAGGAGGAATATGTGATATAGCTTCCACCACCGGGATGGAAGGTGCAATGTGACTTGTGCTCCCAAACCTCTCCGCATGGTAAGGAATGAGAGTGCCCCCAGGCATAGTGTTAGGCTCAAACTCAGATTCGACATGGAATGCCAAATCATGTGTGGGAAAACCAGACATACCATAACCACCATAACTAGTGCTCATGGGTTCAAAATGAGTCTCGTCATCCTCCGACATTCCATACCGGTGATGCGTCAATGGGGAATCAACCCTAGAGTAAGTAGGTCTATCATGAAAAGTTCCTATCTCAGAAATCACTGGACCTAGCTCAGTCAAGTCGGGTGAAGGATCATAGTTAGGAGTAAACTCCCCATCTTCCACATGAATGGGAGAAGGTGGTTTAGGAATACCTTCTATATGGTCTCCCATGGTGTGTGAATTAATGTGTGAAGTAGTCCACCTGGATTGTCTATTTCTCTCTCCCAAAGGAGGAGGAGATGTAGAAGGCGGAAGTCCTGCTAAACGATGAGAATGGTGAGGAGCCACACCCGAATCCACAATGACTCAAAAAATATCAAAGACTCGTTATCTACACAAACCCTAGGCATGTTATCATGCACAGAGCAATCACCAAGAAAATCTAAATCCAACCACAAGCAATCAAGCGTAGGATAAGTGAGCTCCTGAATGAAGTAGGTATGTCTCACCTAGGAGAGGCTTGAGACTTCCATACACAACAAGCAGAGGTATGTAACCAATTATTGTGGCCCTTAGCTTCAGCACATAAAGTGAATGTGCTATCCGACCCCAACTTGGCCGGGACACTCGCAGAATAACCCTTGCAAAGTACCTCCTTGATATCCTAGGTAAGGTCACTAAGGTCACCTCAATATAACCAATTCTCAGGTGGGCAGTCGCAGGTGGGATTGACCGTATGGGCAGGGTAGCAAAGCCCAAAACTCTTGAAAGAGCCCCCAGATACTAATACAATCCTGGAAATATATTTGGTGCTACTCAGTTATGACTAGGGGTCATCCCAATCAATAACCGTCCACACTGCCTCGTGCTTAACTCCCTTTTGAGAGGAGGATCCTGAGAAACACTGGTTATACCAAGGAATTTCACACACTCACCTAGACAGACACATACATGTTGTTGTTTAGTGGTCTTGGATAATTAACTCACAATGAACTATTCCAAGACCCTAAAACCTAATCTTTTTTGTGAACCCTATCAAATAAAATAGTGTAGTTCATTTTAATTAAGCGTTGATTTTAATTGGCTTTATTACTCAAAAAAGATATATGGCTGTGCAACTAATGGCGTTATGACACAACATGAAGTAAAATGCACACCTAACAATCAATGCAAATGCATTGTGTCCATGAAAAACATGGTATGCTACTACGTGAAATGCACAATTTTCTTCAAATGATAAATGCAAGCTTTCCTATATGAAATCCTGACTAATACTCCAAAGCAAATCTAGTGCAAGTACTATGCAAAATGCAAGATGCAATGCATGATGATAAGCAAATATTTTTGGATTTTTTGAAATAAAAATGAGATATAAAAGCAAAATAATGGCTCTACAACCCCCAGACTCTGCAAGCACACTCAAGCAACACTCAAGCAAAGTACTAAGGTAAAAGAAATCGAATGCACTAAACCCAAAACAAAAAATTGAAAATGCAATGACAAGAACATTCTTTAAAAAAAGGAAAATTACCCTAAAAAAACATCTCTGGTCAGAAATAGAGGTGTATACAGACTCTAGCAGTATCAAAGGAGACTCAGCAATCATCAAAATTCACCCAACAACCCTCCAACTTCCTCTAAAAGGAAAAACTAAGGGCATACATGACTGTTCACAGTAAACCTGTGTGTGTATGAAGAAATAGTAGAGAAACCCGCATATATACGTGACTGTGAGTTAAAAACATGCATATAGGAAGAAAGGTGCATAAAAATAAAGGCAAATAGATAAGCTAAGACAAACTTCACACCAATCAGACACTACCAAGAAAACATGCCCCCAGACCCAGCATAGAAACAAGAGAAAAAGAGCAATTCAAAGCCATTGAATGCTGATAGAAAACCCCCAAAGGACAACTACTAATAAATCCCCAGCGGAGTCGCCAATTCTATTATGGAGAGAAATTCCTATGGCTTGGGGTACCAAAACAGACAGCTTGACTCCAAAAATCAATCCTTTCCAATATGCAATAGAAATCAAATATCTAACACTAAAGGATCAGACCTTGGACCTTATTCCGAATGGTTGAAGTAGATCCCCGTTGAGCTTTCCAACTTTAGCTTGAATTGATAAATCACTTCCTCAACAACAAGTAAACAAGACAAGCATACTATATATATTGGTGTTAGATCTATTCTAGCATATATAATCAACAAGGTATAAGCATTTGAAATCATCCATGGATAAAATATTCATTCAAACATACATTCTTGGATGGGAAAAGATATTTCTATTAATATAAAATTAGAGATTACAATGGATACAGCCTCTGTTGGCATGTCTACGAATCGGAGAAACTGAATCCCCCACTTGGGCCTCCACCACCTCAATCCTCCATCTCTCGATAGCAAGCTCACAAGCTGATCCGGTGGATTATTGATCTTCAAAAATTACACTGATCCAATATGGTACAGTATTTATTAACCTATGGTTTATATGCGACCATACCTCAAAATTGGTGGCACAGCCCGCGCAGTTATCACATGGTGCACAGTTATCGCATGGTGTGCACTTATCACATGGGCCGCACAGTTATCGCATGGTGCGCAGTTATAGCATGGGCCATGCATTTGTAACATGCTCGCACAGTTAGTTGGAAACATTCTGGTAGTCTTGTGCATCGTCAAGGGGAACATCGAATAGTTCATGAAAATCCCGTGCGGTCCCATTTGTTGTGACATATATATATCGCAGTTGCTGCGACATAGATATCACATTTGCTACGACCTGTATATATCGGTTGCTGCAACATTTGTGAAGTTGGTGGTGACATCAAATGGTTACGTTACATGTGGCATATCCCGGTTGTAGGTTATTGCAATGTGTTGTGAGTCAACACATGTGCGTGGATTTAGTTGCAACGTTTTAGGGATAAGGAACGTCGTGGTAACATAACGCTTGTGCAATGATTTGGCGGGATTGCATGGTTCAGTTTTAGCATATGGTTGTAACAATAATAAAGAAGATAACAGCTGTGATGAAAAATACGAATCAAAACCCGTTATGTATCCTTGCACTGAACGTTAAATAGAGGTTTCCTGGCCACATTAGGGGGGCAGAGGAAGAGATTCAGATTGTGTTAGAGCACAGAGCTTAGTTTTTCTGTTATGAGAAACTTGGGGAGTTGCTGTGAAGTGCCCAGATGTTGTTTCTTTTTGAAGTCGACATTCTCTATTATAATTTAGCTTTCTTTGCCTTTCGAAGGCTAATTGTAATTTCCAGAAGAGAGGTCTTAAAGACTTTGTATAGCATTCTGTTTTATAGTTGCTGAAGTTGATTCGAG
Organism: Pseudotsuga menziesii; assembly: GCA_001517045.1. Taxonomy (NCBI): domain Eukaryota; kingdom Viridiplantae; phylum Streptophyta; class Pinopsida; order Pinales; family Pinaceae; genus Pseudotsuga; species Pseudotsuga menziesii. The sequence goes on along the minus strand of LPNX010266424.1, from coordinate 268,674 downwards.
AACCACTTTGTACCATCTTAAAGAGATTAATTGGATTGGTACCCATTGGAGAGGGGACTAGAGATGTAGCCCAGTGGAGGGGGTGAACTTTGTTATCAACTTCTTTTTTTGACTCTCTGATTCTGTGTTTCTTTTATTACCTCCTTATCGGTTTTGCTTTTCATTTTCTGTTCTAAGCATTTAATGTCTGTTAATGTTGTTTCATGAATTAAGAAAAGTGATGAAACGCATTCATTAAAAATTTTAATGCACATAAGTTGAGATCCAACGGATCATATTATGGTATCAGAGCAGGTTAACCGCTGGTGCAAGTTTGTGAATGCTTACTAGGTTTAGGTTAAAGCGTGGTGAAGGAGAATTAATTGAAGGAGATCCTGAGATTGGCTCAAGGAGAACATTCTCAAGAACCATGTCTTCTCCACGAGGGGAAGAAGAAGGACATACAGAACGGGAAAAACCTGTTATTTCAGAAACTGATTTTTTGGAGGCTTTTATGAGCACGAAAGCCATGATGGAAATTCTACTCGATGAGCGAGCAGAAAGGAAGAAGAAAGAAGAAGGATCTTCATCCAAATATGTAGAAGTGAAGAAGGAAGAAAAGGGTAAAGGAGTAGGAGGTGATGGTGATCTGCCTGAAACTAATCAAGCTTTCTCTTCTTCCCATACTTCTCATTCAAATAATGCAAGTCCTAATATGCCTTATTTCAAATTGGATGTGAAATTTGAATTGCCAATTTATAATGGAGACTTAGATGTTGAAAAGTTAGACAATTGGATCAAGCAGCTTGAAGTATATTGCAAGGTGCAGGGCATTACTGATGACCCTTCCAGGATTCAATTGGCCACTTTGAGAATGAGTGGAATGGCTCTTACTTAGTGGGAGAGAACGATTCAGCAAGATCTTCGAAAGAATGGTAAAATTATTTCAGTTTGGAATGAATTCATTGAAGTATTAAGGAAGAAATTTTATCCTTTAGGTCATATGCATAAATTAATAATGAGCTGGCAAACTTTTAGACAAGCTAAAGGACAAAGCATTCAAGAATATACTCATGAATTTATAAAGAGGGCTATTGCATTGAATGTTGCATTGGATACGCAAGAAACTCTTCTTAAATATATTGGTGGCATGCATTCTTATTTGTGACATACCTTGTTGATGTTTAACCCCAATACTTCGGATGATGTATGTGTCCAAGCTACACATTTAGAAGCTAGGGGTAAGCATGCTAATGATACTTTTGTGAAGAAATCATTTAAATTTGACAGCAAATCACAAGGTAAAGATCAGGGGAAAAAGAAGATGGCTACTGTTAAGAAAGAGGGTGAAAATCCTACATGTTCGCATTGTCAGAAGGGACATGATGTCTCTAAGTGTTGGAAACTTCATCCAGGGTTACCACCAAAGAGAGAGATTCAACATGAGATACATTTGCAGCAAGATGTGCCACTCCCGAACATAGCTATGTACCGGATGTCTGTAATGCAGAATGAGGAAATCAAGAAGTAGGTTCAGGAGCTGATTGAGAAGGGGGTCATCTGGCCAAGTACTTCTCCTTGTGGCTCTCCTATAGTCTTGGTTCCGAAGAAGGATGGGTCTTGGAGGATGTGCATCGACTATAGCGCCCTTAAAAAATCACCATTAAAAACAGGTATCCTCTTCCTCACATTGATGATTTGCTTGATCAGTTGAAACATGCAACTTACTTTACAAAATTGGATCTGTGTAGTGGGTATCATCAAATCCGCGTTACTGAAAATGATTCTTGGAAAACAACGTTTAAAACAAAACAGGGTTTGTATGAATGGCTTGTGACACCTTTCAGGCTCTGTAACGCACCTGCTACTTTCATGCAGGTCATGAATGATGTCTTTCATCCATTCATTGATGATTTTGTCATTGTATACCTGGATTATATCCTGGTGTTTAGCAAAACCTAGGAAGAGCATATTGTACATGTGAAGAAAGTTTTAGATGTACTGAAGAAGGAGAAGCTTTATGTAAAGATGTCCAAATGTGAATTTGCTAAAACTTCTTTAGTATATCTGGGCCATATTATTGGTGGAGGCCACCTGCGAGTGGACCCAGCCAAGGTTGCTGTCATTGTAAACTGGCCATGGCCTAACACCGTTACTGAAATCATAAGTTTTCTGGGTGCAGTTCAGTATTGGAGTAAATTCATTTCTGGGTTTTCTTCAATTGTTGCTCCATTACATGCGTTGACAAGCGTTAAATAAATTTTCCAGTGGGGAGGCAAGAATCAGAGAGCCTTCGACACTTTGAAGGAAAGGATTAGCACAGCACCAGTTCTGACGTTGCCAGATTTGCAGCAGCCATTTGAGATCAAAACTGATGCCAACGGGTTTTCCATGGGAGTCATTTTGATGCAAGGGAGGAATCCAATCTGTTACCATTCAGAAACATTCTCTACTGTGAATCACTGTTATTGGCCTCAGATACAAGAAACTGTAGCTAAATACATAAGAGGTTGTGTTATGTGTGCAATGAGTAAGCCTAGCAATAGGAAATTGGGTTTGTACACACCTCTTCCAGTTTCTTCTTGTCCTTGGTAAAGTATTTATATGGACTTTGTAGGAGGACTACCTATGTCTAGAAAAGGGCATGATTACCTATATGTTGTTGTGGATAGATTCAGCAAAATGTGTATCTTAATGCCATGTAACAAATAGATCACTACTGAACAAACAGCTCATCTATTCTTTCAGAATGTTTGGGTACATTTTGGGCTACCCATGTCTATTGTATCTGATCGGGATTCCCAGTTCTTGGGATAATTTTGGTCAACTTTATGGGAGCTTATGGATACCAAACTTAAGAAAAGTATAGCTTTTCATCCACAGACCGATGGGCAAATAGAGGTAGTAAACATAACAGTGGTTCAGCTGCTCAGAGGATATTGTAGTAAACATCCTAAACTTTGGGATGAGAAATTGTAGTACATACAACATGCTTACAATCATGCAGTTCATTCTTCCACGAAAAGATCTCCTTTTGAAACTTGTTTTGGTTATCTACCAAAAACACCAATGGACTTCTCTTTTGGAAAAGATACAGTGGATGGACATCATGATGCAGATAAAGCTCTAAGATTCATCCAGAGAATCCAAGCGGTGCAACAGGTAGTTCAGGAATAGTTGGAGAAGAGCCAGGCAAAGTACAAAGCCAGGCATGACAAGCATCGAGTTGATCATCAATCTCAGGTTGGTGACAGAGTTTGGTTACATATCACCAAAGAAAGAATGAAAGGTGAACGTAAAAAGCTTAAGCCTATCAGGTATGGTCCTTTTGAGATATTGGAAAAGATTGGTACTAATGATTTTCGCTTGAATTTACCTCCATGCATGCAAATCTATTCAGTTGTCAATGTTGAGAATCTTAAATTGTATGAGCCTCCTATGATCATGGATGAGGAAACTAACATATAGATTCCTTCAGTTGATGATATGGCACCTGAATACATGAAAGAGTTGCAGGATGATGTTATTCTTGACAGAAATGTAAGGAATTCATGAAGGGGGGATGCTGAGTACCTTTGAGTGGGGCTTAAAGGCATGCATCCTAGCAAAGCAAGATGGATGGAGATTGGGAAAGTGAGGGAGCAGTACCCTCACTTACTTGCAGAGTGATTCACGCTTTTGGTGGTCCAAAATCTCTTCAATGGGGAGGAATGATCTAGTGGATTATTCATCTTCATAAATTACACTGATCCAATATGGTACAATAGTTATTAACCTATGGTTTATATGCGACCATCCCTCAACATTGGTGGCACAGCCCACGCAGTTATCACATGGTGCGCAGTTATCGCATGGTGCACACTTATCGCATGGGCCGCGCAGTTATCGCCTGGTGCGCAGTTATAGCATGGGCCACGTAGTTGTAACATGCTCACATAGTTAGTTGGAAACGTTCTGGTGGTCTTGCGCACCCTTAAGGGGAACATCGAATAGTTCATGAAAAGCCCGCGCGGTCGCGTTTGCTACGACATATATATATCGCAGTTGCTGTGACATAGATATCACGTTTGTTGCGACCTATATATATCGGTTGCTGTGAAATTTGTGAAGTTAGTGGTGACATAAAATGGTTACGTTACATGTGGCATAGCCCGGTTGCAGGTTATTGCAACGTGTTGTGAGTTAACACATGTGCGTGGAGTTAGTTGCAACATTTTAGGGATATGGAACGTCATGGTAACATAACGCTTGTGTAGCGATTTGGCAGGATTGCATGGTTCAAATTTAGCATATGGTTGTAATGATAATAAAGAAGATAATAGCTATGATGAAAAAGATGAATCAAAACCCATTACGTATCCTCGCACTGAACGTTAAATAGAGGTTTCCTAGCCACATTAGGGGGATGGAGGAAGAGATTCAGATTGTGTTAGAGCACAGAGCTTCGTTTTTCTATTATGAGAAACTTGGGGAGTTTCTTTGAAGTGCCCAAATGCTGTTTCTTTTTGAAGTCGACATTCTCTGTTATAATTTAGCTTTCTTTGCTTTTCGAAGGCTAATTGTAATTTCCAGAAGAGAGGTCTTAAAGAATTTGTACAGCATTCTGTACAGTTGCTGAAGTTGATTCCAGAACCACTTTGTACCATCTTAAAGAGATTAATTGGATTGGTACCCATTGGAGAGGGACCTGGAGACGTAGCCCAGTGGAGGGGGTGAACTCCGTTATCAACTTATGTTTGTGACTCTCTAATTCTGTGTTTCTTTTATTACCTGCTTATCGATTTTGATTTTGATTTTCTGTTCTAAGCATTTAATTTATGTTAATGTTGTTTCATGAATTAATCAAACTGATGAAACACATTCATTAAACTTTTTAATGCACATAAGTTGAGATCCGACGGATCACAAGAAAAAGGCAAGCTTGGGAAGAACACAAAAGTGCTCCAAGGGACAAAGGGATGCATACTTAAGCACAAGTTCTGACAACAATGGACTATAGTTTCTTTGATCTCAATTATCTCTTATGCCTTCAATGTACCAAAGAGTTCCTTATATAGATTTTCAAAGGGGTAATGAAAGGTCGAATCCGAGTGATCTCAAGGCATATGGAAGGCCAGGAGTCAAGTGAGTCGGATCCATGTCAAGGAAAACTCAAAAAGGATTTGGATTATGCACACATCCCGATGTACGTAGTTTTAGGGGTCAAACCCACGTATATACGTGATTATAGGTTTAAATTCACGTGTATTAATTTTCACATGTTTTTAGGGATGGTCAAAAAAACATCAAAGGACAAAAAATGGTCCAAGGGGTCTAAGGAGTCTGCAGAGGGAAAGGGGAAGGCCATACAAGTGTGTTTCGTCTGGAGTGGTAAAATCAGCTATAACACTGGTCTATGTGTATGTTAGAGAATTCATCTACTAACTGAAGGAATTTACTAAGATCATGATCATTCTCAAACACCCTCCAAAATTTTACATTATCTAGAAGAGAGGGTCTGTACTTGACCTGAACATCATAGCTGAGCTTAGGGGGTAAAGGAGGAACAAACAAACTTGTAGAGACAACCAAGGAATCATCCAGGTGATTCAAAACCCTAGGAATATATGATAGTTCAAAAAACATAAAGGAGTCTCTGAGTTTCCATACCTCGTCCCTGTAGTCCTTCAGTCTGATGTTTTTTGTCTGAAAAGTGTTGTTGACCTGCTGTATGATGAGCTATGCATCTCCAAAAATATTCATGCACATGATCCCCATCTCCTTGGCAACTTTCACTCCTGGAAGCAAGGCTTCATATTCTGCTATGTTGTTAGTGGTTTTAAAATCAAGCTTATAAGACAGATGGATGTTTCCCTTATATGGGGAGATCAATACTACACCTGCACATGCTGATCTTTGAGTGCTAGCTCCATCAAAATACATGGTCCAGTTTGCTGTGGTCACTTCTTTAGGCTGCTGACATGTGGGCTTAGTGAGCTGGACTGATGTCTGCTGAGAATCATCTATTTGCAAAATGCATGACCCAAAATTAGTGTCCACTACATAGATGGGGTGATTCACTAAGTTGCTCTCCTTGGTTATAATGTATGCCAGCTGATTTTCCCTATATAGCCTCTTAGTCTCTCCTCCAAACATGGGAATGGTGGCATATTTGAGATCCATATGAAGGGTGCCACCTAGTCTTTTTTTCCATGACCGAGACAATAAGAGACCAAATTTTGGAGGTCTACTAGCCACTACAATGTCCATCATGATGCTTTTCAAAGGTAGCTGAGTTAGGTTCACAACAAGGTCATTGATGAGTCCCAAGCACTTGACCTTCCTGGAGTTAAAGGAGAATAAATCATGGTAGGTCTTGGTGATGCTGAGGCCAAGCTCATCCATCACAACATTTGGCATTAGGTTATGAGAGGCTCTTGAATCCAGCAGATAGTTATGGAGGATTTTATCGTGGATATTCAAAGATATGTATAATGGTGGGCATGAGTCCTTTAGGTCTTAGATCATGGGGCCCAGGGTTACAACAAGCTTGTCATCTTCTAGGTTCACAAATTCAGTGTCAATGTGCACCTTGGGATGAAGGGAATTCAGAATAGAGGACTTGAACACATCATTCTTCATTAGCTCAATTAAAGGAAAAGGGATTTTCAATTTTTGAATTTCAGACTCAAGGTTGAAAGAATAATGTATCCTATCTAGAAAACTTACCTCATGAGCTATAGGTTTGAGTTGGATCTGATCAGGTATGGCTGAAGGTGTTGGTTTCTGCAATGCTTTGGATGTGACAACCACCTTCTTCGGTAAAACAACAACCTTTCTAGCTGATGTAGCAGGCTGCTTGACTAGTGCAACATTATTCTTGAGAGGAGCGACCAACCTAGACCTGAGCTGGTAACCTCCCTAGTTATCAGCTTGATAGACAACCTCTTCAGTGATCTACTCATTAATTAGGGCTTCTTCATATTCTGCCCGTGTCAAAAAATAACAGTCCACCTCATCTTCCATGCAATGGATGTTGTCTTCAGCTTCTCCTTCTTCTTCAATGAATTATGGCTCTTCTTCTAATACAACATTTTGGAATGGATCTCTTATTCTATGATCTTCCCCTTGATTTCTCTCCCTTCTGAGAATATGAACTGGGGGGTTTCCTCTTCTATAAAGAACAAAATTAGGGTTTCAAGGAGAAAAGTCACTTGGCCCTTTACCCGTCACAGGTAGATGTCCTTGGTCCTTCAATTTAGACATTTCAGCAGTCAGATTATCTAACAATTTGGTCATTTTTTCAATCTTGATCTCTGATGCAGAAGCCCCACTAGGGTCTTCTGGCTGCTTCTTCCTGTCTATCTTCCCTTTGACCTTCTGAGATGCCAAAATGTTTGACTCTACCTTTAGGGCAGCATCCTGCATGAGTGATAAGGAGGAAAACCTCCTTTCTCTGAGAAGTAGGCGGAAGTCACAGTTAAAGGAATTTGCATAGGTTATCCTAGCTGAGGTATTAGTGGGCTTAATTTCAATAGGGATCTTGCTATACATATTGTTGAATCTCTTGGTAAAGTTGGAGACAGACTCCCCATTTTCTCTTTTTAGGTTGATGAATTTCGTGATATAGTAGAGGTGGTCTCTCCTTTCTCCCCAATTATTTAGGAAAATATCATCTAGGGACTCTATGCCTGCCACTGATCCAGTAGGCAATTCCTTAAACCACTTCATATCCTGACCATCTAGGCTTTGCACAAAAACCCTAGTCCATACATCTTCTTGCTCTATGTTAATATTTTCAGCATAGTTGTAAAACGCCTCTAGATGTTCTTCAGCAGTGAAATATCCTTCCCCTATAAACTTAGGCATATACTTGAGATAATCCCCAGTAGGCATGGCTGCAAGGGGATTTGGCAATACTAGGGGTGCATACCTAGCTACCAGGATCCTTTCCATCTTGGTCAATTGAGGGGCTGCCATATTGGAAATGGGTATGGATAGGGTTGAGGAAGGAAACACTGATGGAGATAATTGCTGAGAAGGTGGTGGTATACTTATCCCAGTGGAGTCACTAGGGATTGGATCTTCACAAGCAACAGTGCTTGAAGATGCCCAAACCCTAGATTTTTCTGATGTATCTAAAAATTCCTAAGAATTAAGAATTTCAGTAGAAGAAATAATAGCAAAAAGATTTCTTGAAATACCCGATGTAGATTTTTGTGCAACACTAATGGTCTAGGCTTAGTAAAGCCCTAGCTCTTCTCAAAATTTCTTCTGGATCTGAAACTGATGTTGTTGGTGGCCCCTTATGGTTTTCTCTGGTACTTGGTCTTCTTGAAGCCACTTTATATTAATGGATTTGCTAGATAGATGATTACAACCATAATAGTGTCCAAGCTTTGTCTATCATAAGAGCATGTATCTATGTCATCTCCTAGGGAAGCTGAGCTTCAGTCTCCTCTCCCCGACAACGACGCCAATTTGTTATCACTCCAGGAAACTCCTCTAGGTTGTAGCTTGAGGATGCCTTGTAACTTAAAATGTTTTTAGGGTTTTCTAATATGGATAAAGTTAGGTGACCTATATAACCTTCCACTCTCAAGACATGCATGAAGCTCACTTAATTACAAGTCTTTTAGTTACAACTTGTTCAGTAGTTTGACAATAAGGTGCAGGGATGGAGAACTCATCAAGCTGGCAGACTTACATACAAAACAGATGCATATAAATGGATAAATCCTGACAAAGATGGTACTTATAAATCAAATCACATTAACTCACCAATAGGATGATATCTATTAGCTATTAATTAACTTGAAAATAACCTAAATACACATTTAGGCATAAGTACAGTAAAGATAGAGATGGTGGCTGAACAAATCATAAAAAAAGAGCTTTTATTTCATAATGAACAAGATGAGAAGTTGACAATAAGATAGGCTTATAAGTCCCCGAGGTCGAACCGTTATTTTAAAATCAATCTTAGGCTTTATATCCTTTTACAAAATGGACAGATCCTAAAACTTGGATATGTTTTTTACAAAAATAATCAAAAGTAACAGTTTTTGCAAATTAAGGTTTGAAACCCTACTGTTATAGCAGATTTCACCACTCCAGGTGAATCACACTTTGTATGTCCTTCCCCTGTCCCGCTGCAGACTCTTTAGACCCCATGGACCATATTTTATCCTTTGATGTTTCCTTGATCATCCCTAAAACTATATAAAAATTGATATACACGGATTTTTACCCGATAACCGCGTACATACACGGGTTTGACTCCTATAACCGCGTACATCGGGATGTGTGCATATTCCAAATCCTTTTGGAGTTTTCCTTGACATGGATCTCACTCATTCGACTCCTGGCCTTCCATATGCCTTGAGATTGCTCGGATTCGAGCCTTCATTATCCCTTGTGAAGCTATATAAGGAACCCCTTGGTACATTGAAGGCATATAGAGAGATTGAAAGCAACGAAACTATAGTCCATTGTTGCCGGAATTTATGCTTGAGTCTGCATCCCTTTGTCCCTTTGGAGCACTTTTGTGTTCTTCCCAAGATTGCCTTTTGCTAGTGAGCTTGCTATCGTGAGATGGAGGATTGAGGTGGTGGAGGCCCAAGTGGGGGATTCAGTTTCTTTGGTTCACAAACGTGCCATCAGAGGTTGCATCTATTTTGTAATCTTTTATTTATATTAATAAGAACCATCTTTTCCTGTCCAATGATGTGTATTTGATTGAATATTGTATCCATTGGAATATGTCAAATGCTTTTACATTATTGATTATATGTGCTAGAATAGATCTAACACCATGATATATAGTATGCTTGTATTGTTTACTTGTTGTTGAGGAAGTATTATATCAATTCAAGCTGAAGATTGGAAAGCTCAACAGGGATCTACTTCAACCGTCCAGAATAAGGTACGAGGTCTGATCCTTTAGTGTTAGACATTTTATTTCTATTGCATATTGGGAAAGATTGATTTCTGGAGTCAAAGCTATCTGTTGTGGTACCCCAAGCCATAGGAATTTCTCTCTGTAACAGAATTGGTGACTCTGCTGGGGAGTTCCTAGTAGTTGTCCTTTGGGGTTTTTTAATCGGCACAATGGACTTGATATTATTGATTTGCTCTTGGTTTCTCCCTGTTTCCGTGTCGCATTTTATAGTATGTTTGTCCATTGACTCTCCCCTTTATTGGTTTGGCCTTGGCCTGCTTTTTACCACTGCCTTCTCTATATACATGGGTTTTTGACCAAAAGTCACGTACATACGCGGATTTTTGGCCAAAAGTCGCGTATATATGTAGCTGTTCTTTATACAGTCGCGTAGATCCTCCCTTTTGGTGAGTTTGATGTTGTGGAAAGTTGCTGGGTGGTTTGTGAGTGTGGTTGGGTCTTCCTTGGGTCTGATGTTGTCTATTGGATGCTTCTTTTGTGACCAGAGACCACTCTTTCATTGATTTTTCTTTGAGAGTAGTTTTAGTCATTTATCCTTTTTGTTTTTACATTAGTGCATTACTCTTCTTGTCTTAGTGTCTTGCTAGGCTTGTGTTTTATACTTGCTGCAGAGACTGAGAGTTTTAGATGACTTTTATTGCATTTTTTATTCTTTTATATTGAAAAATACAAAGTAGTTGCACTCTTAGTTGCATCTTAGATAAGGATTTGAGGAGGTACTTGCATTGGATTGCTTGGATGAGAGTTGTTTTTAGGATTTCATATAGGAAGGATTGCATTGGTATTCGGAAATGAATATATATTTATGCATCTCATGTAGTAGCATACCCTATTTTTCATTCGACAAAGATTGCACTTAGCATTGTTTGTTATGGTGTGCATATTTACTTCACTGTTGAGTCATAACTTCACTAGTTGCACGACCATTTCCCTTTGAGTAATTACAGCCAACTAAAATCAACGCTAATTAAAATGAATTACACTCTTTTCTTTTCTAGGGTGCACCAACAAGCTTAGGTTTTAGGATATTGGAATAGTTCATTGTAAGTCAATTCTCCAAGATCACTAAACAACAACATCTAGGTGTCTGTCCAGGTGAGTGTGTGAAATCCTTGGTATAACCAGTGTTCTCAGGATCCTCCTCTCAAACGGGAGTTAAGCACGAGGTAGTGTGAGCAGTTATTGATTGGGATGACCCCTATTCATAACTGAGTAGTACTGGAGATATTTCTAGGATTGTATTCATATCTGGGGGCTCTTTCGAGAGTTTCGGGCTTTGCTACCCTGCCCATACGGTCAATCCCGCCTGTGACTGTCCGCCTAAGCTTTGATTATACTGAAGTGACCTTAGTGACCTTACCTAGGATATCGAGGGGGGTACTTGTAGAGGTTATTCTGTAGGTGTCCCGGCTAGGTAGAGGTCGGACATCACAGTCACTATATGCGTTGAAGCTGAGGGCCACTATAATTGGTTACGTACCTCCACTTGTAGTGTATGGGAGTTTCGAGCCTCTCCTAGGCGAGACATACCTGCTGCATTCGGGAGCTCACATATCCTCCCCTTGGTTTGATTGTATTTTGGCTGTATATTTTCTTAGGAGTGTGCTCTTTGTGCGCTAGTTGGCCTTTGGGATCGTAGTTACTTGAGTATATTTATGCTCTCTTGAGTTCAAGTCCTTTTATTTTCGGCATGCCTGATATCCTATCACTCGTCTTGGTCCTAGTACGGACCCTGGTGTCAGACTTGGGGGCATCACAGCCCCTTACCATGCTCATAGATTTGGGAATGGTCATATTCCATCCTCTACTCCATTTGTGGAGGATTTTTATTCCCTTCTCTTGGTCTTTACACCGGTGGTCACCCTCATGGGGGTGGTAGTGGAGGCGTGAACATTGGGTCTACACCTTACTTTCCTTTTTATATCCCATCATTCACTGCATTGTTTCCTTTGGGTGCTATTGTCATGATCACTCCTCCCTATATCCTATAGTTTGGATTCTTTATTGACTATTTTGGGTTGTTTTGGACTAATATGGTTATCATGTAGGGTCCAGTTTTGGTACACTCTCTCTGATGTTTCGACCCATTCGTTCCTATCATAGGTATCATGTCTGAACTAGCATATAGGTTAGGATATCACATCCGCTTGCATTTTTCATTGCCTTATGACCATTCCATCTTAACCTTAGGTACGAACCCATTCCATGGTATCACGGAACCTTCATGCTGCTGTTAGAAGTGGTACTATGTGAATGGTAGAGATTTCCTATACATGGGTACCCTAGTTAGCTCCCTTTTGCATTTGGTACCCATGCTATGAGTCCTCTCTTAGGTCCGGGAGTCCCCTTTTAGTCTCGCCATGTCCTTGAGCAAGAGCTTCATACTCCTCTTGAACTTTATGCTGGCCATTTCCCCGGGACTCCCTCATGTCAAGTTGTGAATTCATTATCATGAGCTTTTCCTGCCTTATTGAGATTTATGCCGGCTCCCCTGACATTGCGTTTCAGCCATATAGCCTGAGCTTGTATCATGTCTAGCCATGCATAGCCGTTTTATATATCCTTCGTAGCTTGATTTCCCTTTTTACCGGGAGGGGATTTTCCACTGAGTGTCGATATCCTACACATGTATCCTTGCATTGAGCATAGGTATGTTCCACTACTTGGAACTAGTTTGTTTGCCCTAATGACACTCGTCTCCTCCTAGTTTGTAACTATAAAGCTAGTTTATTCTTTTTTCAAGCTTTTCAAATAACTGAAAAAGTCCAAAAAAAAAATCAAAAAACCAAAAAGGAAGACAAGGAAAGATGTTATCTTTGGCAGCTGTCGAGTCGTGTTGCCTTCGAACAGAGCACTGTATATCACATCCATTGGTTGGGTTATAGTTTGACTTAGGAGCTGTACTCATTTATCTGAGTTTATCTCCACTGGCTGGTTAAGCTTCCAGTCCCTATAGAGCCTCTGTTGATGCCTCCTGTGTCATAGAGATGTCCCAGTTTGTATATCGAGTCTATGCTGCCTTCATTCAGTCACCATACGCCATTATGCTCTTGTTCGAAGGAAGTTGAAACCTGTGTTGGCCATTCCTCAGTTATCTTGACTTTGCATGTCGGCCATTCCCGGTACAGTTACTGGTTCGTGCACTTTATGATCGAGTCCTTCCACATTAGATAGATTTGCTGAGTACCTCGTGTTGGATGATGGGGGATGCCTTAATGCCCTCCTTCCAGTGTATTTCATCCCATCGACTTCAGATCATTTATTCTGGGATTGGAATCTAGAGTCCTTTTGAGTGCTTTGAGACTTGCAGTCATTAGTGGCAGGTTCTCTCGCCATCGACAGTTTCTTGGGAATACATCAATGTCCCCTGATCAATGGATTCTCTTAAGTGTTTGACCTCAACACATTTATTCACACTTGTTAGTTTGCACTCTAGTACCTTGATTCCCATTATCATTATCGGTGGGTAATCTCGCGTCTGTTAACGGTATACATCAATGACCGGTAATCAGACAATGGACTACTATGTTCGACCTTGACACCTCTATTCGCATAGTAGGACATGTACTCGTAGCGGTTTTTGTAGAAGACCTTCGAGACTGGTGGCATCTCTTATATGCTACCTCCTTGATCATGCCTGTGTTCATGAGATTTCATCTCTCGTGACTTGATTCCAGTGTATGTCAAACATTTCCAGCCACTATGGAGATCTTGATCTATTGTATATCTTCAACCATTTTGGAGATCATGGTCCTTTGTATATCTTCATCATGGAGATTCTGATCTATGTATATTGTATGTGGCGATGACCACATATGTGATATCATGTATTATGCCTATTCATGGCCATTGCACTCTTATGTATCCGGGACTGCTATATGTACTTGTAGTTATATGCAGAGTTGTATCATTGTACTATGCTGATTGGGTGGATGGTCTTCCATTTGGGATCCTTCATCACTTCACTTCTGGGAATTCTGTTACGGAGAGAAATTCCTATGGCTTGGGGTACCACAATAGACATCTTTGACTCCAGAAATCAATCTTTCCCAATATGCAATAGAAATAAAATGTCTAACACTAAAGGATCAGATCTCGTACCTTATTCCAGACGGTTGAAGTAGATCCCCGTTGAGCTTTCCAATATTCAGCTTGAATTGATATAATACTTCCTCAACAACAAGTAAACAATACAAGCATACTATATATCATGGTGTTAGATCTATTCTAGCATATATAATCAATAATGTAAAAGCATTTGACATATTCCAATGGATACAATATTCAATCAAATACACATCATTGGACAGGAAAAGATGTTTCTTATTAATATAAATCAGAGATTACAAGATAGATACAACCTCTGACGGCACGTCTGCGAACCGGAGAAACTGAATCCCCCACTTGGGCCTCCATCACCTCAATCCTCCATCTCACTATAGCAAGCTCACTAGCAAAAGGAAAGCTTGGGAAGAACACAAAAGTGCTCCAAAGGGACAATGGGATGCAGACTCAAGCATAAATTCTGGCAACAATGGTCTATAGTTTCGTTGCTTTCAATCTCTCTATATGCCTTCAATGTACGCGATTATAGGAGTCAAACCCGCGTATGTACGCGGTTATCGGGTAAAAAGCCACGTATATCATTTTTTATATAGTTTTAGGGATGATCAAGGAAACATCAAAGGATAAAATATGGTCCATGGGGTCTAAAGAGTCTACAGCGGGACAGGGGAAGGCCATACAAAGTGTGATTCACCTAGAGTGGTGAAATCCGCTATAACACCTACCCAACTAATTTTCTAACTATAATGAAGATTTAGTTCACTGATTGAACATTAAATAACGAAAGTAGTCACTAATGATCACTGCTACTGGTCCATTATCAGTTAACCCACTGATTTCTCCTTGACAATTTGGGTTGATGACTTTATGGTGTTGTTTTGTCATAATAGATATAACAAAGCCTTTTTGATACTTATGTCACCTTTTATATTTAACTTACGTCCCTGAGCCATCGGCAGTCGCCAAAATCCGGTTTTGTCTGTCAAAAACTTGCTTTTAAACCTCCGTCCACTTTCGGTGGTTAAGCGGCCAGTCTATCAGAACTTTTAACTACCAAAAGGAGGAACTTTCGGTGGCTAATGGACTGCTCCATCACCTGCTTAACCACCAAAATCCCTGCTTCACAAAATTTATTAGGTTTCGCTCAAAAATGCCTTTCCAGGCCTGTTTGCTCATCTTTCTTCTTCTGAGGGCTTCGTGTTTGGAGTGTTTGCTGGGCCCTGGCTTGTTCCAAGAGGATGGAGACTGATGGTTGCTTCACCTAGGGTTGATAAGGCAAGGTGGCTGCTAGGGATTTCTTTTGATTCTTTCAACTACAGCCTTTGGAGCCTCACCATCCTAAGTAACCTGGTATTGTCCTTCAAATACTTGGTGTTCAGCCTTTTCAAGAAGATGTATCTCTCTCTCTCCTCTAAGTAGGACTTGTGCAATAGCTTATTTTTTCTATTCAATGTTTCATTGTTTCTCTTCAGTTCTCTTTCCAAGACCTCCATTCCATAAACCTGCCTTAGTTGCTGATCGATCTTTTGACTTCTAGGTTTGCTGGAGGAAGCCCTTTCAGCTGGTTCTTCTTGTTCCTGTTGTGTGGGTGTTATAACTTGTTGTACATGATTATACACCTAATAACCATAGGTCTGGGGTTACCAACATACTCAATTAACTTGTAGACAATTGAATTCTAGAGTACAGTAAATGAAATAGGAGGATAAGAAATACTTACTCAATTAACGAAGGTCGATCCTTGCTAGTCCTCTTCCGTTCTGCTTCTTCTCCAAAGTCTTCAAGTTTGCTCCTCTTTCACCTGTAAAGAGTCAATCTTCCAAATACAAGATGATTCATATATATATAAGCAGGTTAGATAAATCATATATAAAATGCAGAAACATAAACATTTATCAACCAAGATACATGAAACACATATGGAAGAAGGATTCTCTTTATTATCAATAATGGAAAGAGTTTAGGTTACAACCCAACATCTGAGACAAGGAATCCTCTGCAACCAAAGGATTCTAAGTTTCACTACTCCAAAGACTTCTGTATACAATCCACTAGCATAACTTTGCTCTCCAAGTCTATATATCCAACACCCTCCCCAAGGCCTGTATTTATATGGAGGAAATAAGGCAGTTTCGAACGTTGAGGAGGTTAAGACAGTTAAGAGGATTAAAGTAAATGGCTTAACTAATCTCAAATCATCGCGTGTTTTTATTTTTAAATGTTAAGGGACATATTCATGGGTATGTAGAAGGACAACCCGTGAATCATTCGCGAGTTGCTATAAGAGCAAGCTGCGAATAGATCCATTCACGACTTGCAACAACTGACACTCGCGAATGATGCGTGAGTTGTACATGTAGAGAGTCGTGAATACAACTTAACATAGTAAAAATGGAAAAGTAACCAGCTGTATGGAGGAGAAATGTATTATAATAAGCCAATCTATAGTGTTATGGGCAAACCTCAATCCATAGATGTCCTTTTGCGTGCCAACATGAGGGATGCCGGCACTCGGATGGAGAGGTGCCATTCATATGGATAACAGATGCCCCCTAATGTGTGAGGTCAGAGGGAAGCGATGGCTGAAATACATTATAATCATCATCTTTGGAGAACTCAGAAATCCAATGGAACAGAAAGAGTACCTGAAACAAATACATAGTAATGTCATATACAAAGTTACATCTGAGGATGCTATGTTCAATTTACTAGAACACTATCTCCTTTACAATATTTGAGTACACCATATAATACGGGTAGAAACCATGTATATTACAAAAGTGGATCGAAGCCACAATATACAATAATGAGTCTTCAAAGATCTGGAAACAGTTTATAGGAATAGAACATAATCTTGCTCAACTTAGTCCATAGGTGAGGAACTAAGGTCTTCACAAAGGATCCCAAAGAACCAGTACAATCCAATCCATGTGAATAAGGGAAGCTGAAGTCGAACATGGAAAGGATTCAACAGTTTGTCAATCAATAGGTGATAATCAACAACTGAAGAAAAGGAATTCACCAATGATGAAAATGAATCCTGAGGTACCATCGTCAGAACTCTAGGTCTTCGCCATCAGGAAGTGTTGAAACAGAACCATGCTGTGATAAGGAAGGAAATAGATCCTCCAACAGATCACAAGAGTGACTAGGAACTGGGCAAAAGAAGGGAGACACAAATAGATAACAGATATAACAATGATGGGATCAGGCTATAAAGCAGACATTGGGAAAAGTACTTGAATAGTGATCACACCACAAAGATGACCCAAGGCAGCGTATAACTTATAAAGAGAACAACTAGACTTATCTGTGTAGGAGACATGATCAGATTCCCCAGGTATAACGAACAAGAGGAGAAGTAAAAAAACTCAAAGTGATAGCTGAACACAAGTGAACACTGAAACATGGATATCAAAAAACAAAGAGTGCTATGTTCAAGGATGACATGCTGCCATTACTGAAAACAAGAGAAAACTTCTTCCTTACCTTCCCTATTAAATTTTAACGAGTCCAGGAAAGTAAACTCGGTTCCCTTTTCATTTTTTAACAAGCTTGAAGAGATGGGAAAATAATGCTTGATTCCCTTCTTTCTTGTAAAGGTTTAACGAGTCCAAGAAAGAAAACTCGGGACCATATTCATTTTTGGCAAGCTCAAAGAAAAGAAAGAAGAATGCTTGATAAAGCACTAATTCGTGGCTTTTACGAGCCCGAACTAGTACATGCTCGACGATGTTTTCATAGTTTAGAGAGTCTGAAAACTCCAAAGAAGACTCCAAGGGGGTCCTTTTTCATACAATTTAGTCTCCTGAGGCCGAAAAAGTATAAAACAAACCAAAGAAGAACTCTCTTAACTTTCGAAGAAGAAAAGGCGTACCTTTTTTGTACTTAGTTAGGAAGGTCCGAAAAGGGTTAAATTACCACCTACCCAACGCTCCTTCAAAAGCAGCATATAGCCTGAGTTTTACGAGTGTGAAGGAAGGCAAGATCACTCGGAAAGATCCATTTGATTACGAGAAATGGGGCTTACAACAATAAAATCGATGCTTTGTTCTTTAGGGTTTAACGAGCATGACAAAGACAAAAAAGTACACTCGAAATATTTTTCATGTTTTGGTCCAGAGCACGAAAAAAGAGAAAACTAAGCTCATACCAGGAGTTCCTTTTTCGTAAATTTATCCCCTCAGGTCCGAAAAAGTGATAAACTTATGCCTGAGAATACTCTTCTCAATTCAAAAGAAAAGAGAGGGATCCTTTCTCGTATTATTCCACATGGTCTGAGAAAGAGATAACCTACCACCAATGTGGATGCCCATTCACATATTCTTAACGAGCCTGAATGGACAAGCTTACTCGACAGTCAAGTCTATATTGAGGAGTCAGACTTGGGACTAAAGAAACTCAAAATATTTCCCGTGAAGTTTTAACGAGTCTAGAAAAGTCATCTCACGGCCTCCTTCCTGTTTTTAACGATCTCGAAGGAGAGCAAAAAGAATGCTCTAAATGCGAGGAGACGAGTGTCATAGATAGGCGAAACTATTTCCAAGCGCAAGGAATGGACCTATGCATAATGCAAGGAAAGCGAGCAAGATAAGGACACCTGGGGAATGTCTCCTCAAAGTAAAAGGTGTCAAGTTGCAAAGGCAAAATGATACAAGGCTTAGCGACGATGAGAACAAAGATGAGGGCTTATACAACGAGCTAAAAGCGTGGAAGCTGGCATCAGGCTCATAAGCGCGAACATGGCACATGAAAATACAATTACGACTTGAAAAACAAGGTAAGGCCAGTAAACAATTGTGAATCCAACTAAAAATCCTATCTCCAAGAAACAACAACATCAGGATCATATGCAGAAGAAATGACCTGATGTGGGTCACTTTGGCAGAAACACATGTGACTTTGCTATCTTCTACAAAAGGGAAAGTCAAGGTAGAAACAACCAAAGGAGATTCTATAGCACCAAGGTTCGAGGGTTTATAATCAATAAGATCAACCTCAGAAGGAGAGCAAAAATCAACAAGGGAGATAGAGTCTGCAGGAACAAACTCAGTATCACAGGAGTTGAAAAATTCATAAGAAAAATCAAACTCATCAAGATCACTGACTTGCTGTTCAAAGGAAGAATCAAAAGACTCAACAAGACCAACATAAGAATAAAGGTCATGCTTACTAGGCAAATCAAGGTTAGATTTAGTCACAACTGAACCAACATCCAAAAGAAGGTCAGACTGTATCAAAGACTCTAGGAAGACTTCATCCAAAGGAAGGAGATCATCCGAGATAGGACACATGTCTAAACTTTCAAATGGATCAACAGAGTGGAGAGCAAGCTCCATGGTATGTATAGGATGAATCACCTGGTCAACTACTGGGACCAAGTCCCAAGAAGGTAAGCATGAAAACAGAGGCTGCTTCTCAGTAGCAATTGAACATAAAGGACAAGAGGCCACATAGTTCACCTATGGCGGGGTAGTGTCTACAGAAACACTGGGAATCAATAAAGGAAAGGCTTGGTCTCTAGTTGGGTCAGGAGATGGATCAAGAAAATCCAACTGATCGATAGTGACAATTTCTTTGCCATGATTAAAGTACATCACACGAAAGAATGTTGACACCACAGCTTGCATGGCATAGACATAATCACGTCCAAGGAGCATATTAAAGTCCAAGGGGTCTTCTATTACCATGAAGTCAACTAAGACGTTCTTCCCACCCAAAGTAACAGGTGTTTGAGCGAGAATTCCCAAGGCTATACAATTTCTTCTATCAAATGCTAGTAACTGACTAGCAGTCGACACAAGGCTGGGAAATCCCATGCCTCGCCAAGCACAAGCAGACAAAATACTAAATCGGGCTCCTTCATCAACAATACAACGAGTAATCGTATATGATTCAACTTTTTGACCTTTATCTGGAAAGGTGCATTAGAAGGAAGGCACGGCTCAACTAGGCTATCCCAATCAAAGGAAGCAATCCAAGAGCTTGGTGGGGGTTGATCCGAAGCAAGTTTAGTGCCCCCTTGTTCAGTAAGTTCTGAACTAGCAGTGAAGAAAATGTGACTAGTAGACACTTCACTCTCCAAAGGAAGAGTGGGATTGATCGACAATGGAATCGATTCAACCACTTCGTGAAAGTCACTCTCCGAAGGGAGAGTGGGATCGACCAAATCTGAGATTGGTTTGAACACTTGATCAACCAAAGGTTGAGTAGGTTGTTGAGAAACTATAGGTTGTTTAGGAGAAGGAGAATCTTGAGTCTTGGACCACAGTCTTCGCACCTCCGCGATAGCAGGGCACAAGTGAGTAAGATGATCTCCCTCGCATAGCATACAACGGAACTTAAGTTTACACTTCGAACGACCAGTTTTCTCAATAGTGTCAACATGACTAGCAGTGGCTGACTGTTTTCTCTCAACATGACCTGTAGAGGATGAGAGTTTGCCCCTAGCATGAACTACAGAGGCTGGGTGACTGGGTCCAACCTGACTAAGAGAGGCTGGTTGTTGAGAGACTTCAGAATGTTCAAAAATGGGATGACCATGAACCCAAACTCTTCGTACCTCCGCAATAGAAGGGCATTTATAAGTAAGGTGGTCTCCCTCACAAAGCTTACAAGGAAACTTGGCCTTGTGTTTTGAACGGGTAGTCTTTTCAACAGTGTCAACATGACTCGCAGTGGCTGACGAATTGTCTCCAGCATGAACCACAGAGGCTGAGAGACTGGATCCAACATGACTTACAGAGGTCGGATGGGCACCACCAACATGAACAACAGAGGTTGAATGGTTAGGATCAACATGTTTTGCAGTAGTTGAGTGTGTGCCCCCAGCATGAACCACAGAGGCTGGGAGGATGGATCCAACATGACTTACAGAGGTTAGATGGGGACGTTCAACTTGAACAATAGAGGTTGAACGGGTACCATCAGCATGAACTACAGAGGCCAAGTGACTGGATCCAACATGACCTGGAAATGTTGGAAGGATTCCACCAGCATGATCAACAGAGGCTGGATGGTGAAGATCAACTTGACTTGCAGAGGTTGAGTGCTTAGATCCAACATGACCTGCAGAGGTTGGATAGGTGCCCCTAGCATGAACAATAGAGGCTGGGTGGTGAGGTTCAACTTGACTTGCAGAGATTGAACAAGTGCCCCCTTGCTTATGTGCCTTCTTCCTATTCCTCCTTTGTTTACTTCTTTTAGACTGCCGGTTACTAGTACCAGTACTTTCACCGCATGAGGTAGAAGGAGGAGGAGAATCAACTACAAGTGAAGGGGAAGTAGTGTTTTGATGCCCTTGATATAAGGATCTTGCTTGAGAAGCATCAAGAGCATTCAAGACATTTGGAGTGGAAAACAACCACACCAGTATCCCTAGGGTGAATCCAGGTAGATTCAGGGTGGCCATCAAGGGAACACCAACATTCCCCGTGAGAGGAATAGTACAAGGAGTTCCCAGCATGGGGATCTCTTGGTTGGTGTTCGAAGGGGTGTTAGCCATAGTTTTAAACTAGGAGACAAAGTCTGAGGTTGATAGGAAACCCAAATTACAAAGCACACATCTAAAGGCACACTAAGTACAGACAAACCACACAACACTCATTAAAAATTCCTAAAGCCAAACAGACAAACAGGTATAAGATATACTTTCTAGAAGAAAGCTGATAGACAGTTACTTGGCGTCCCTATAGATGTTCTTAGGCACAAGCGGAGGAATCACCCACCGCCCTCCCACACTTTCTATCGGGGTTACCTTCCAAGCCCGTCCAAGGTCAACCAGAAATAACCTTTCGATGTACCTGTGTATGAACCCTAGATGTCAAGAGACTAAAGGCTAACTTGGCTATACCAACAGTCTGGGGGGACAATCACAAGCTGGAATCGTACGCATGGGCAGGGTAGCTGAGCCCAAAACTCTGTCTAGGACAGAATCCCCAGATGCGCAAACGTCCTGAGTTACGCTTTGACAAGGATTCAGAGGGTTATCTCCTCTGTCCAAGCCTCCACGTGGCCTCGTGCTTAACTCCCGTTTGAGAGGAGCTTCCCAGATACAGTCGATAAAATAAAGGATTTACCTAGTGATTGGCCAACTACGTCTGAATTTAACACTTGTGGAGAGTTGAATCTCCCTAATCCACAAGTCTAGCCTGAGCTAGTTGGTGTATGACCCTATAAAATAAAACTTACTAACAATTTTAAATTATATCGTTTATTTTAAGGGTTGTTTTTAGTCAGAGGGTAAATGGCATGAAACTTATGTGGTGTTTTGACTCAAAGCTGAAACAAAATGACTAAGCAAAGAGAAATGAAATGCAAAAAAGAAAAAACTATTCTCTTTATTTTTCAAATAGAAACTTGAAAACCACAAAAGAACAAATTATTTTTTATTTTTATTTTTCAAAAACAATGATATGCCATGCAATCTAGACTAAAAACCTAATCTATATGCATATAAAGCAAACATGTGTTTTTGTCTTTTTCTTTTATAAATGCAAAATAAAAATAGCCTATCAACTAATGGAAGCAAGTACTAAAAGAAAAGCAAATAGACAACTACTCTACACCCCACAAACAAGCCCTAGGTTTCCCTAAAGTTAGATATCAACCTCACTTGAAAAGAAGGCTTACAAAGGTAAACAAGCCAACAACTTTGGAATGAAGAGACTGAGCAAAAAGACTGACATAAACAAAGGTCAAGAAGTCCCAAGTATCAATCTAAACCTACAAATAAAGGCTGCTCAGTACCTTGTCCAACAAGGTCAAGCCAAAGAAGGAGGTAGGGGGGCACAAGCAGCAAAAACAAGTATACATTCTTTTTAAATTTTCTTTTATAAATGCAAAAGAAAAACTACCTACAAAGCAAAGTATGCAGATAATAAGAACAAAGAAAAATGAACTTTTCTATACAACCACCAAACAAACTCTAGAATGCCCTAAAGTCAGTATAAACCCTACTTGGAAGAAAGGCTTGCATAAGAGACAAGACAACTATTTTGGCATGGTGAAGTTAACCAACAAAAGAAGAAGGAAACCAACACCAACAAGCTTCTGAAATCAAACAAATATCAATGATAGAGGCTGATCAGAAACATGAGCCAAAAATCATACCAAGCAAAGGAGGCAGGGGGAAAAAGCAAAGAACAAACCCTAATGCTATAAAAGCTTACAACCAAGACAAAGAACAAGCACCAGGGATGACTCGAACTCCCTAGAGTCATGCACCTACAATGCATTGTACTTGAATAAAATTGAATCAAATAAGCTGTCTAAAAGCAACAAACTGAAGCAAACAGGTTGACAGAACCAAAAGACAACCAACAAAGGAAGGATAGGAACCCTATATTGGGTGTACACAATGACAAAAATCATTGAAGACTTATAAAGGTGAATGACAACCAGCCACTGTCGAAAGACAGTCTTAAAAAATAGAGCCTAAGACCCTGATCACATATCTAGACAAAGACACATTAGCCCACAACCCAAAAAGGCCAACCACTTCAGCATGCAAACAGAAAATAATCCAAGTAAAAGAGACTCAATGGATTTCAAAAAAGCACAAAGTGTGATCAACAGAGGCACTCAGACAAGCTACACAACATTCATAAAGAAAAATCAACTCACCAACAGGGATTACAGAAAGAAAGGAACAAGCAAACCTTAACTTAAAAAATCCCTATTTCCAGGCAGATTCGCGACTGTATCTAAGAGCAACCCGCAGATGATCCGCGACTATCCAGTATAGCAACCCGCGAATACAAACTTGGATTCGTGACTATTCAGAAGAGAAACTCGCGAATGGGCATAAAATTTTTCTCAAAGAACAAGAAAAATTCCAAAGACTTTTAAATACTGAGGCAAGTATGAACCAGGATGTAAGATCACATACAGACTTCAAGCAAAGATTGGTCAGGGGTGACAGAAACAACCTACAGCAGTCTAGGCGTCCCCAGCAGAGTCACCAGTTCTATTGTACAATATTATACACCTAATAACCATAGGTTTAGGGTTACCAACATACTCAATTAACTTGCAGACAATTGACTTCTAGAGTACAGTAAAGGAAATAGGAGGATAAGAAAGACTTACTCAGTTAACGAAGGTCGATCCTTGCTAGTCCTCTTTCGTTCTGCTTCTTCTCCAAAGTATTCAAGGTTGCTCCTCTTTCACCTATCAAGAGTCAATCTTTCAGATACAAGATGATTCATATATATATAAGCAGGTTAGATAAATCATATATAAAATGAAAAAACATAAACATTTATCAACCAAGATACATGAAACACATATGGAAGAAGGTTTCTCTTTATTATCAATAATGGAAAGAGTTCAGGTTACAACCCAACGTCTGAGACAAGGACTTCTTTGCAACCAAAGGATTCTGAGTTTCACTGCTCCAAAGACTTCTGTATACAATCCACCAGCATAACTTTGCTCTCCAAGTCTATATATCCAACACCCTCCCCAAGGCTTGTATTTATATGGAGGAAATAAGGCAGTTTCAAAGGTTGAGGAGGTTAAGACAGTTAAGAGGATTAAAGTAAATGGCTTAACTAATCTCAAATCATCGCGTGTTTTTATTTTTAAATGTTAAGGGACATATTCGCAGGTATGTAGAAGGACAACCCGTGAATGATTCGCGAGTTGCTATAAGAGAAACCCGCGAATAGATCCATTCGTGACTTGCAGCAACCGACACTCGCGAATGATGCATGAGTTGTACATGTAGAGAGTTGCGTATATAACTTAACATAGTAAAAATGGAAAAGTAACTAGCTGGATGGAGGAGAAATGTATTATATTAATCCAATCTATAGTGTTATGGGCAAACCTCAATCCATAGATGTCCTTTTGCGTGCCAACATGAGGGATGCTGGCACTTGGACGGAGAGGTGCCATTCAGATGGATAACATAACTAGATCTTGTTCTTAGTTTATCTGTTCTTTTTGTCCTAATTTTCAACCGTTGGTTTAAAATGATTTTATATTTCATGTTGATTTTAATAATTTTTGACAATCAATAATTTTGGTTGGATTTAATGCTTTTAATGGTTGAATCATTTCATTATTTTAGTTTTAAGGTTTGTATTTTGGGATTATTAGTTAATATGTACATCTTTAAGCTTTCAAAAACTTATAATAAAAGTTCATTCCAAGTTTTTATTTATAATCTAACTCTCATTTTTTAGTCCTTTGTTAAATATTTTCATGAGGAGATTCCTGTAGCAGCTCTATTTTTCTTGTTTTTGTCATTGTCATTGGGAGAATATTACGAGGATATGGAACTGAATTCAAGAAAAAAAAAGAGCTTTTTGTCCACAATAGAATCATTCACAAAAACCTCTCTTATTTTTACAACATCTATTATAGTTTGAGAGATTCGAATTCATCTTTGTGGCCTATTTTCAGGGTTTGAATTATTTAATAATTTCCTGTTTTAGTCACAAATTTGCAGAACATATTTCGATCAATTGAATAGGAATTTTGAAAAACCAAGAGATAATTTTGTTCATAACATACTATTTTAAAAAAACCTCTCTCCGTTTTTACACATGTGTTCCGGATCGAGAGGTATGAAGGCGTATTTGAGACCAAAATTTCCAGAAAATCGCCAAATTTCCCCAGATCCGATTTGCTTTTTTTGGGTTAATTATCTTTAAAGATTTTGAGTTATCATGTAACTAATTGATGTAACTGTTTCAAATTTTGACCTAGAAGGTAGTTATGGAACTACTTTACTTTTTTAATGATAAAAGGAAGACAAAGATACAGTTTTGACGGGGGGATTTTTCACTCAAGGAGAGGCTTTTAGAGCTTGGATTTCTCAAGCTAGCACTTATAACTCTTATGTAAGTGGATGACTGTTATTGATTATATATAAACTGATAAGCCCTTTTACTTGTCATGATTTTTCATTTCTGATCTGTTTGATTTCTCAGTCTACAATTTCATTTCTTGTTTAAAGTTTTATTCATGTAAATGCTTGTAGCATGTGGGTGGAATTAGTATTTCATGTGTAATGTTTATGGCTTATTGGGAAGTGTTTGATCCCCAGTTTATCCAACTTGCATGATTCAGTTTTGTATTAGCTTGTGGATGTTTATTTCCTCCTTGCTGATGAAGTTTTTAAAACCCTAAAACCTATTTTATTTAATTTTACTTTTGAGATTGTGTTGGCTTGTTCTTCTGGTAGTCTAAGAACAATTTCTGGCACAAACATCTTTGGCGTTGTTGCCAGGGATGAAGCTGAAGTATATCTTCCTTGGGATATCATTATTCTTCTGATTTTGAGAGGTGAACAAAGTCAGAAAATATTTTAGACTACAAATTTTCACCGGTGACTCCATGATTAAAGATTCCACTGCAAGGAGAATTTTGTTGACAGAAAGATGAAGAAGCCAAATGGAAAGACTGGATATCAGCTTGTTACTTTACTCCATGAGTTTTTTTTCTTATTTATCAGTTCTTTCCTATCTTTCCCATTGCATGTCAAAATAATTATTTTTTGTTTTGTCTATTCCGATGATCATAAACCTTCAAGTACATATCCCACTTTGGAAGAAGAAAATATGCATTCTTCTTGTGTTATTGATGTTGATCCTATTCCTTCATTTGAAATACATGTTAAGCATGATATACATATACCCATATCTCTTGAAGCTGATTATTCCGGTCATCTTGTAGAGAATAAAGCTGATCTATTACCTTCTACCATCACTGCTGAAACTTCTGAACAGCTGGTTGAACCTCATTTTCAACCTAGAATCAGACAGAAGATGTTTAGACCTCTTAGGCTGCCATCTCTCTTACATCCTTACCCTTCCTACTTTGTTGAATATCTTCCCCATTTTACTGGAAAAGATCATATTACAACATAGAAGCATTTAGAATCTTTTCATAATTTCATTGATAATTTTGAAATCATGCATGAGGATGTTGTCATGAGGTTATTTTCGAAATCCTTTGCTGGAGATGTTGGGTTTTGGTTCCGAAATTTAAAAGCTGATTCAATTGGATCATGGGAAGAGTTACATGATGTCTTTTTGAAGTATTGGGGTAAGAATAAATCTTATGATCAATTTCTTTTCGAATTTTATAGTTTGAAAAGGGAAAATGATGAGCCAATTACTAAATTTAATTGGAGGTTTCAAAGTTTTTATATCAGTATGCCTACGGAGATCATACCTTCGGAAAAACTTGTTATGGTATATTATGTTATGGCTCAACATTCAGATCTTGTCTTTTTCCTGTTAGAAAGAAAATCATCATCTTTAAGACAATTGTTTGAGAATGCAAAAGGAGTGGAGGAGAACATTCGATCTTACAAAATGCTTCGAGATCAGGCTCATGTTGAAGATATACAAGCTTATGAACAGGAAGAAGAACATAGGTATCATTCATATTTAAGACAGTTTTCTTCATCATTTTCAGATTTTCATATGAACAAGGATATAAATGATGCTTGTGTTGATTCTTCATATCAGTTTGCCGACTTTTTCGATGATAACATACTTTCAGTGGATTATAGTAGAAATTTCTTAGTTCCTGCTATGAGATTATCATGTTATGAAGAAGAAGTTGCTGCTCTTCAACCTCTTACTATTGATATAAGAAATAAGTTGCCATTCTTGACTTATGGTCACTTTCAGAATTTTATTTGTTCAATTTTTGATCAAGGGTTTCATTTAAAGGTCGAGAAGCAGTTTGAAAAGCCCTTGGTTTCCATTCTTGATCCAAAGTTTAAAAAGAACAACAATGGAGAGGAAAAGAATGCTTCACTTTATGATGAATATAATGAAGACATTGAAGTTTTAAATCGGAAATTTCATGATCCCATGGCTTCTTGGATGGAGTTGTCTTTTTCAAAGGTTTCTAATGCTCCATATTTTGGCATACTTCCTATTTCCAGTCATAAGTATCAGCTGCCTACAGACTCTTTATTGCATTTATCACATCTTTTGTGGGTTTTCTCAAACAGTAGCATGCATGAAATTATGATTCTCAGTCAAATGGTTTCTTGGCTTCACTGGAAGTATGATTACACTTGATTGGGTTGTTTCCTCCGATTAGAAGTAGGAGTAAATAGCAGAATAAGCTCACTATACGAGCATGTATATTCTTTTCGGTATGCTGGTTTGTAGCAGTATTTTTTCATTTCAGAGGTATGTGTTCAGAGTTTGACAAAGTTGCAGAGATTTGGTAAATGACTCCATCACCCAATGAATAAGGCACAAGGTCTACAGGTTCTTGAAGCCTCACAAGGAGGAATTCATCCCGCAGCAAGAGCCAGATGTTATAACTAGATCTTGTTCTTATTTTATCTGTTCTTTTTGTCCTAATTTTTAACCGTTGGTTTAAAATGATTTTATATTTCATGTTGATTTTAATAATTTTTGACAATCAATAATTTATGTTGGATTTAATGCTTTTAATGGTTGAATCATTTCATTATTTTAGTTTTAAGGTTTGTCTTTTGGGATTATTAGTTAATATGTACATCTTTAAGCTTTCAAAAACTTATAATAAAAGTTCATTCCAAGTTTTGATTTTTTAATCTAACTCTCATTTTTGAGTCCTTTGTCAAATATTTTCATGAGGAGATTCCTGTAGTAGCTCTGTTTTTATTGTTTTTGTCATTGTCATTGGGAGAATATTAAAAGGATATGGAAATGAATTCAGGAAAACCAAAAGAGGTTTTTTTCCAGAACAGAATCATTCACAAAAACCTCTCTTAGTTTTACAACAGCTATTATCGTTTGAGAGATATGAATTCATCTTTGTGGCCTATTTTCAGGGTTTGAATTATTTAATAATTTCCTGTTTTAGTCACAAATTTGAAGAACATATGTCGATAAATTGAATAGGAATTTTGAAAAAACAAGAGAGGTTTTTGTTCAACACATACTCATTTAAAAAAAAATCTCTCAGGTTTTACACAGGTGTTCCAGATCGAGAGATATGAAGGCTGATTTGAGACCCAAATTTCCAGAAATTTGCCAAATTTCCAGAAATTCGCCAAATTTCCCCAAATCTGATTTGCTATTTTTGGGTTAATTATCTTTAAAGATTTTGAGTTATCATGTAAATAATTGATGTAAATGTTTCAAATTTTGACCTAGAAGGTAGTTATGGAACTACTTTACTTTTGTAATGATAAAAGGAAGACAAATATACAGTTTTGAGGGGGGAATTTTTCACTCAAGGAGAGGCTTTTGGAGCTTGGATTTCTCAATCTAGCACTTATAACTCTTATGTAAGTGGATGACTATTATTGATTATATATATACTGATAATCCCTTTTACCTGTCATGCCTTTTCATTTCTGATCTGTTTGATTGCTCAGTCTACAATTTCATTTCTTGTTTAAAGTTTTATTCATGTAAATGCTTGTAGCCTGTGGGTGGAATTAGTATTTCATGTGTAATGTTTATGGCTTATTGGGATGTGTTTGATCCCCAGTTTATCCAACTTGCATGATTCAGTTCTGTATTATCTTGTGGATGTTTATTTCCTCCTTGTTGATGAAGTTTTTAAAACCCTAAAACCTATTTTATTTAATTTTACTTTTGAGATTGTGTTGGCTTGTTCTTCTGGTAGTCTAAGAACAATTTCTGGCACAAACAGTGGGGAATGGAAATGCTTTAGTAAATGGAACAATTTGTAGAGATAGGGATACATCCTCTCCTTGTTCTTCCTCAAAATTTGAATAAGGTAGGTTTAAGACATTCTTTTTGTGTGCCTCTGCCCCTTGACCTTTCTCACCGAAATTCAAATTCCTTTCTTCCTTATTGATTTTGGAGGAGGAGGGAGGTTGTTCAGTTGCTGGAGCTGGGGAAATGGCCCTCCTCCTTATTCTCCCACTCCTTGGAGTGTTGGATTTCTTTCCAGGATATTTTCCTTTCTCCTCTGGCTGAAGGCTTGTCTCAAAGCCATTCCATAATAGGAAATAGGACCAAGCAATGCTTCTTTTCTTCAATGATTCCTAGACCAATAGCTGGATAAGACTGTGGTGGCACAACCTGCCAGCAATTTTGGATGGCTAGGCTTTCACTTGATGGGCCATATTCCCTAGACTCCTATGTAAATAAAAGGGCAGGTTAAGAGGGTTCTTACCTGTGAAGTGGTTCATGAGTTTGAAATGATAGATCATTGCTCTATTGTATCTTCCTTCATAGGTCAAATAGACCACAGTGGCCTTTAGTAGCTACTGCTAGCTCTCTTCTAGCCATGATGATGGCACACTCTTCTTCCATATCATTCCCCTATTCTCAGGCTTGAGATATGACCTGAACTCCACATCTTTGGGTATGGTGGTCTTGAACCACTTTTCTCCAGTGCAAGGGAGTTCAGTCACCTCTGATATTAGTGCTTCATTTATGAGAAATTATTCCCTTCCTATGACTTCTTTTGAACCATCAAATGACAAGGAAAAATATTCATCCACCTGCTGATGAAAACCATGTATTTTTTCACATTATTTGTAGCATCCTACCTCATGGAATAGTTTGTAAACCTCTGGAGGGGTCTCTAAATAACTAACATCACCTAGCTCCTGTCTGAGAGCTGGTCCACTTTTCTTCATCCTGAAGGGTGTATCTTCTGGGTACCTACAAAATAGCCTTTAGACTTTGTATACATTCTACTTCAGCAAGCTGCCCCTTCAAAGCTCGTTTTTTTGGTGAGAACAATGCTAAAAATGAAATTCAATGGGATCCCAAGGAACTGATTATGAGGGATTTCTATCTTTTATGGAAGCTGAGGTCACCAAAATGATGACAGCAGCTCAATACTTGATATCTCTTTTCCCATATCTTCGTAACTTGCTTCAGCCAAAGCATTCGATGGCTATTTGATGGTCTTCAGGACAAGTGGAGGGAAACTGGAGGCTTGGTATTCAGATCAATTTGTGCTACTTGCCTAACGACCCTTTTCATTCATTTCCCATGCAGTCACATGGCTCCAGGTATTTTCAGTGGGTAATCATGCTTTAAAATGGCCTTTTGCCTTGCTGACGGGGTTGGATGTGACAGTTACCAACCGTTTCCCTTTTTTATCCTTTCGGTGGTTTAGATCCTCCGTGATTTTGTCAGTTAACTACCGAAACACTGGATTTTGGTGGCTAATTTAAACATGATATTTCTCGCTTAAACCGTCGGAGTATTTACCTAGTCGCCATGGTGAATTTCCGTTTTCAGCAGATAGCAACTTTGAAAAACCCTTTTTTAACCGTCGATTCAAACCACTAACAAACCCATCAGTGATCGAAAGCTCTAACCACTAATGCATCGAAACTTTAAACCTGAACACTGCTGTAGTGTCGGCATTTCAAACCACTAATGTCATGACAGTTAAGCATCGGTGATCGGAAGCTCCAACCACTAATGCGTCGATGATCGAAACCTCAACCCACTAGACTCTTCGCAGTGTCAACGACATAAAGGACTAAACCTACGAAACATCGGCATCATAGAGGACTAAATATTCGACTGCTGTCAACAATGTTCTTTTGGTGGTCAACACAAATGTCATAGCTTTCACCTAAACCGCCGAAAATGGTTTTCCACCTGATATTTATCTTTCATCTTTCAGTGGTTAGTGTATATGTTGCACCCCTTTCTAATCTGCCGAAAACAGCCCTTTTCGCCAACTAATGAGTTTCTGTAGTCTCTCCTAAGCCACTGAAATTGTTACTTTGACTCTACTTACTCAGACTGCTTTCGGTGGTTTTCCTTTGGCCCGCGTTCAACTGTTTAACCACCAAAACATAGCCTTTTGGTGGCTAATGAGCTATGATAGTCCTCGCCTAAGCCACTGAAAGCTATAACTTGTGAAATTTTTATCCAAATAAAAAATAGAGGCTTTCAAACTATCAGTTATATTCATATCCTTCATTGCATGAGTTAAATTCTTCATACTGTCAAAATAAATTATTTTGGGAGATAACAAGGTAGCTGCTAAATGTCGACCTAATCGTCTACTAGATCTTGAGCAACTTCACAAATTTCAAGTGCAGATGAAGAAACCACATCCAAGAGATAAATATTTTTTTCAGTACATTGATGTCCCTGGGTGAATTTCCCATCACAATTATAACAAAGTCATTTTTCCCTACGTGCCCACATCGCGGCTTCAGACAAACGATTGATAGGAGTGGGTATAGGAGTTGGAGGGATTGGATGTCTTTGGGAAATCATATTTCTGAATGGAACAAAAGTGGATTTGGGGCATTGTTGAGCCCTGATCTTGTCCTCCTTCAACTTATCTAACCCTAGGATTTCCATCATTGTGTTGGGACAGAACATGTTAACCTCAGGAGATTGTATCCTTAAGACCACAGATAAAACAACTCTTGTAGACTGCATCAAAAAATCCTTCTGTGTGCTTGACTAATTTCTCAAATTATGTCTGATACTCTCTCATAGTGCTAGTCTAGTGAAGTTTGGTAAGTGCTCCTATGAATTCATAAAAACCACTAAGACCAAATCGGTGCAAAAGGAGTTGGAAAAAATTTGTCCATTGGGGCTCTTCATGATCCTTGATGTACCAACAGAACCATTGAAGGGCTTCACGTTCCAAATGAAATGATGCAAGTGGGACTTTGGTGACATCAAAAGTGTTATGCATATTAAAGTATTGTTTTTCCTTGTGTATCCATCCAGTTGGATCATCACCATTGAAGCGAGGGAAATCAATATTCGACCCACGAAATTTGTTGGAAGAAGAGAACTCGATGTCTGCAGAAGACTCAAGTTGTTGTCGGTTGCTCATGGCTAAATGCTAAAGATGGTGGCCAAGAAATCTTTGATCTAGATCTACAAGTTTGGTCTTGAGGGTGACAAGTTCTTCTTCCATTTGTTTATTTTCTCTTGCGTGGGTGACAACAACAAGATTTCTTTTTTTGTTTGGGGGGGTGAGCGGGGGGGGGATGGGTAGAAAAACAAAAACAGAGAGGGTTTTAGAAAAGAAAAATTTTGAGTTGGGAAAGACGTGAGTGGGTAATTGGATTTGACTAGGTCTGGGACACTTTCGAAAGGATAAGGAATAGAAAATGTGAATTTTAGAAGCAGGGTGAAAGAATCAGAAACGAACACTATGGAAAAATTTGAAGGCGATTGGGCAAGAATTGAAGAAGTTATGACAAAAGTGGAATTTTGAGCTTCAGGAAGTGGAATTTTGGATAGGGTCCTCAATGAATGAAATATCTAGAATGGAATGACGAGGGTGACTATAAACTTTCAAGGGAAATGGAGCTAAATTAAGGAATATATGGCTAAAAAAAAAGAAATTTATACTCGATTTTTTTTTTTTGAAAAAATGA
The DNA here is from genome assembly GCA_001517045.1 of Pseudotsuga menziesii. NCBI lineage: Eukaryota > Viridiplantae > Streptophyta > Pinopsida > Pinales > Pinaceae > Pseudotsuga > Pseudotsuga menziesii. Next base: position 235,372 of record LPNX010266424.1, on the reverse strand, counting down.
TCTGTGGCGGTGAAAGAAAGTTGTGCTTTATCAACTTGAAATGATCTGTGACAATTCTGGAATTATATGCTTTATCAACTTGTTGCAGCTACAACTACCTTCCCAAATTTTTTAAAAAAATTTGGACCCTCCTTATTGATTTTATCTCGCATGGGATTGTTTGGATTGTTGAACGTTGTTTTTCCCTCTGCTGCAAATTTGGATTGTTTGAAGTTGAAATTGAGGTAAATTGCTTTCATGATTTTCAGAAAACTGTTCTCTGTCTGCCAATGCTTTGATTGTGGAGTTTAAATTTTGATTTAAAAATGATGTCCTTTTGGTCAGAATGATCTCCTTCATCGCTATCGGAAGCAGGTTGAACAAGGAATCATGGTAGTAGTCCTCTATATCGCCACTATTTCAGAGGGAAAATAGAGAATGTGCCGATGGCTAGTTCTGATTTTCTCCAATGCCTTGGTTTATTAATCAAAAATTTTGCTTTGCGATGTTTTTGTTATCACTATTGGATCGATGTTTGACTTTTATCAGAAGGCTATTCCTTTGTGGCGCCGACACGGAGGCAGCGTTAAGTTTTGACTCACCGATATATAGTCCTTAGCTCTTCCGATCAGCAATTATTTTATTTTTCCACGGAAGCTGTAGTTAGTCTATCTCCCGCCATTGCGGCTGCGTAATGAACTATATCACCAATGATTAGTGGTTTTGAGCTCCGACCTTTAGCTTTAGAGTTTCCAGCCGCCAATGTTTTTATGTTGACCGCAGAACTTTTAGTTTGTTCGTCGCCCGCCGTTACGACTCCTTAGCGAACTGATCGTCCATTGTTGTAGTGGTTCCGATATCTGATGCTACAGTTTTTTTTAGTGTTTTATTTCGTCGACGTTTTACTTTGATCGTGGGAAGCGTAGCCTAATGGTATTCCACCATTGCGACTCCATAGTGGATTGTCTACCCGATGCTTAGTTTTTTCCCGCGGTGGGGATTTTTCCCACTGTTTTTGTGTGCTTCTACCCTATTTTATGGGCGACGGAGCTTTCTGATTCTTTTGATCATGATAGAGTTTTCGCGATGAGAACACAGTGTAGGGCCTCACATTTAATGATTAGTTTTATTTATGGTGTGGTTTGCATTTTCTTGAATACAGTCCATATTAATGTTGAGTTTTTCATTTCAACTGCAGATGGACTTAGGAGATTTTTTCAGATCCAGTTTGATGATTGCTGCTGCAAAGAAGACGTATCTAAAGGACAAAGCAGAAGGGCATTGGCTGAAGAAAAGAAAGTAAGAATCAGAGATGTTGCTGAAATAGAAAATAGTGAAGGTCTGAGATCAACAGGATCTTAGAAAGACCAACAGATTATTGAGTAGAATCATTAGTAGTAGAGGCCCAGGCATGGAAAAGGTTCATCAATTACTAAAATGGTCCCTCTTTACAAAGTGCTCTTAAATATTAATCTCAAATATAACGTATTGTATGAATCATGAGCACTCACAAAAGGACAAATTTGTGAAATTAAACGGTTGGGGGAAGCCCAAAGGTCACCTGGGGGGGAAACCCAAAGGTTTCGTTGTTTTGTATAAATATAGGAGAGTTAGAGGGAATAAGGGAATTTTTCCCAGATAGATTTGTGAGAGTATGATGTAAGAAGAAATATTTCTTTTTGCATAAATAAATTACAAGTTTCCTATTGGAGAAAGCTTTGTGGAAGGTTTCAAATGCTGTGCTATGGATTTGTTGAATGTGAACTATTTCGTTTTCAGCTGTTATCGATTAACTGTGAGATCGTTCTAACTCTTTGAATCTATGTTCTTGTTATGAATGCGCTCTAGTTTATTCTATCTAATTTCCACTACGAGTAATGAATGTTGTTCATAAACAATTAGCTATCTGGTTGTTCATATATCTATAAATGTTCATGTGTTTTGAAATAAGTAACAGCTATCTGTGATTTTTTTTAATGCATGCACAAAATACATTACTCATTGATGAATAATAATCTTGCTCCCTAGGGATAGGTTAGATAGTTAGTTTTAGTTTGTTCTCTTTGTGTATGGTTTAGATGTGAGAGAGTTAAGACGAGAGGTAAGAACCTGCGCATCACATTGTGACCACTCCTCGTATTCTCTATCAATCTGAATTTTTAGATAGGCACTTGCATCTCATACTTAAATACAAAAACTAAAAACATACACGGTGGACCGGGCCGTAACCGATAAAACCATTTATTTTTTTTACTTGACCTACGGTAGCCGGACCGTAAACCAAACAGATTCTCCATACCAAACAGTAACGGGCTAGTTGGGAACGTTTGTTGGGGAGAATCCCTAACTATTGTTACCTGCAATTTTCTAGGCCTCAATAGTTTTTGGCGCTAGAAGGAGGGTAGCCAGTGCATGGCTGGCTGAGGAAACTTATTTTCTCGAGATTATTCCACCGGTGATAGTTCTGAAAGTAGTTTGTTTCCCAATCCAATTCTTGACAAGAAGGGTAAAGAGCATCTATATTCTATCAATAATGAAGTAGTTAATGATCTGAGAAGACATACTAGGGAATATGTGAATAATATTAGAGGATTACCAATTATTCCTATCTTTCCCAAAAGAGAATATAAGAAGAAAGACCATCCCATATTGGAAGATGTAGTGTTGGTTGGAGATTTTGAAGAACTGGTAGAAACAACCTTACAGGAAGTTGTTCAGCCTTTGAATCAAGTGGGCCCATATACACCTTACTGTTCACCTATTCATACCCCTATTCACTCACCACCTCATTCTCCACCCAGACTCATGGAAAACATGAATGCAAATCAGCCACCCAACCCACTGAATCCGCCACCTGCTTGGAGGGCTAGGTCACCTTTAAACCTAGCACCCCCTTTACATGACTTACCTCAGGATTTTGAGAAAATGCTGCCCAAGTTTGACCCAAGTGAAAAGATTTTAGTAGATGATAATTTTCAAAGATTTTACTTGGCTATAGAAGGACTAAGGGCTGGAGAACATGAAGATGTAGTTTGCAGATTGTTTCCACATACCCTGAAAGGAGTAGCAGCCTCATGGTATTTTTCTCTTCCTACAAACTCAATCACAGACTGGGATACGCTTGAAAGAATATTTAGAAGCGAGTATGTAGTCCAAAAAACTCATGCAGCTCTAATGAAAGGGTTGTGCGCTTTAAAGAAAGAAAGAAAAGAAAAAGTGCATAGTTTCGCCTAAAGGTTTGTTGCTTATCTTAAGAATTATTCTACAACTGATAAACCATCTGGTAAGGTTTTGATCGAATACTATACTTCAGCTTTAGGGCCTGACTTGGCCATGTTTTCCAAGATGCAAGTCAAACCTACGTTGTTAGAAACTTATGAAGAAGCGGAGAGAGTAGAAGCTAAAAAAGAGAGCATAGAATATTATCCTAAGTAATTAGGAGAAAAAATTTTTGGTAAGAAATCCTTATTACTGTCTAAGCCTAAGGAGGAGGAGTCACATGACTTTGAAGGAATGTTGAAAATGATGCAGAAATTATCTAACAGAATAATAGATCTGGAAAAGGAAAAAGAATCTCAAAAATCTTATAAGCCTTACTATAAAAGGAGAGAGGACAACAATAAATCTAAGCCTCCTCCACATATTCCTGCATCAATGAATTTAACTGAGGTGGGTATGGATACATTTGCACCTTTCATCAGCAGCCTCATTCTGAAAAAAATTGCCCTCAATGGATCAATTCAATGAAATTAGTAATGAATCATCTATTGGACTCTAAACTAACAGAAGCTGATGATGAGGAGGAAAAGGGAAATAAATTCACAGAAAAACAAGAGGATGATGCTATGATTTTATGGGACTGTGTCTCACTTTTTGATACAGAAGATGAGAATTCAATGAAACAGGCAGAAATATCAGAAACAAATGTGACAACAAGGAGCCAAGGCTTGTTAAATAAAGACAATTCAATAATTCCAAAGATTAAGAAATTTCAAGACAATATGAAGAAAATACAAAAGAACAACACACATGATAAAATACTTGAACTTACTATTAGCAGTCAAGATCCAAAACAAGTCAACATGCTTGATAGGCCTATTGAAGACAAAGCTGATAATGTCAAGGAAAATCTCAAAGCACCTGAGATGGGGTACGAATTGTTAAAAGCACTTGAGGTACTAGAGGAGGAGCTTCCCATTAACAACCAACCTATAGAAGATATTGTTGAAGCAAGTGTGGGAGGTAAGACTAGGTTTAAAACCCCACCGTTCCTCCTAACCTTGGAGATGTTAAACGATAAGGTGCACAATTGTTTAGTAGACTCAAGGTTGTCAGTCAATGTTATGCCACTTGCAGTCTGCAAAATGATCAATAGACAACCTAAACCAACTTCCTGGCATGTTACTCAGTTAGACAAGACCAATGTGAAAGTAGTCGGGGAAATGGAAGATGTTCTTATTAGCTTATATGCAAATGAAAAGATATGTCAGTACATTGATATTGTGGTAGCAGACAAACCTGATGGCTATGGACTTATTTTGAATCAAGACTGGTCAGCAAGACTAAATGGTTATTTTGCTTCAGATTGGTCACACTTGTGGTTGCCTCAGAAGGGAAGTCCAAACTAGATTAAAATATTAAGAAAGCCCCACATGAATCACAATGTTACTCAATTGGAAGAAAAAAATGAACCAGTGAATTCTGTGTTCGGAAATCATCTAATTGAGCTTGAATCGGGAGACTATCAAGTAGAAGAAGCTAGCAACACATCAGACACCCAACCCGATCTCCTTCGATTTTCATGAGCTGATGAGATTGATTGTAAAATAGTAGTTGTAGTTTTTTATTCAAGTACAGTAGAATTAGATAATGGTTTCTTCTTTTTCATTTTGTAGTCAAGCCTAGCCCCTTAACTTACAAGTTGTCAGATTTATAGGGGTGGGTAGAGGATTGACCAGTTACTGGTTTAGTTCTCAAACTTTATTTTTCTTTTTCTTGATTTTTGTTTCTGGATTTTCTTGTACATAAATAAATTGTTTTGGTTGTTTAGTTTGATTTACTTTATTTTTGTATGTTCTAGTTTATATTTTAATGGATTTCAATAAAAGAAGCAAACTTTTGGTTGCATGGAGAGTATCAAAATTCTAGATTAACTAAAATCATTGATTATAAGACTGTGTACTATTGTTTTATCTGAAAGAATTTCATCTAGTTAGCAGTTTTCCTAAATGGCTATGAACACATTGAAGTCCTACTTAATCCTTGTAAAATATCTCAAGATCAAAAGGTTTGGAATACTATTTCGAGGCTCCATCCATCTCACATTTAAAAAATGTCCTAGGGAGTGACAACAAAAGACCCATGGAAAGGAAGCAAGGTAAACAGTATATTATAAATAAATGATCCCATGCCAAGAATTAAAAGCCAAAAGGAAAATAAGAGTCAAGAATATCTTGAGAAAGAAATATGTATAAAAAAAAGTACTAAATCATATGAGTACAAAATTGCCAAAGTTCTTCTCTGTTTGTGAGCTAAAAATTAAATACATCTCTCACACAAAAGGACACTATGGATAGAGGAGCCTGAATAAAAAAAAATTTAGAAAGAAAGGCATGCAGGAGGACTCAAAAGAAAGGACAAAAGTCCAAAAGCACAAAAGTGCAAAATGGCATGGGAACGAGGAAAAAATGAATATTTCTATTTACCATATGTTACAATCTTGTGGTGTCCAAGCTGGAAGATACCCGAAGACAGAGGTAAAAAAATGAAACTCATATTCTTGGCCTCAAAAGAATTATCTTAACTTTGAAATATTGGTTTCCATTTTCCTAAATTGGACTCTCATCAATGATTAAAAGTACATATATTTACCATTTGGGAAATCCATACATCTAGAAGAATTCAACATGTTGGTTTATTGTCAAATAGTCTGTTACTTAAGGAAGAAATTGTCCAGAGATCTGGGTTCACCAGGTAATCGCCAATTGTTGCAGCTACAACTATCTTCCCAAATTTTAAAAAAAAAATTGGACCCTCCTTATTGATTTTATCTCGCATGGGATTGTTTGGATTGCTGAACGTTGTTTTTCCCTCTTCTGCAAATTTGGATTGTTTGAATTTGAAATTGAGGTAAATTGCTTTCATGCTTTTCGAAAAACTGTTTTCTGTCTGCCAATGCTTTGATTGTGGAGTTTAAAGTTTGATTTGAAAATTATGTCCTTTTGGTCTGAATGATCTCCTTCATCGCTATCGGAAGTAGGTTGAACAAGGAATCAGGGCAGTAGTCCTCTATATCGCCACTATTTCGGAGGGCAAATAGAGAATGTGCCGATGGCTAGTTCTGATTTTCGCTAATTCCTTGGTTTATTAATCAAACTTTTTGCTTTGCGATGTTTTTGTTATCACTATTAGATTGATGTTTGAATTTGATCGGAAGGCTAGTCCTTTGCGGAACTGACATGGTGGCAGCGTTAATTTTTGACTCACCGATATATAGTCCTTAGCTCTTCCGATCACCAGTGATTTTTATTTTTTCACGGAAGATGTAGTCAGTCTATCTCCCGCCGTTGCGGCTACGTAATGAACTATATTGCCAATGATTAGTGGTTTTGAGCTCCGACCTTTAGCTTTAGAGTTTCCAGTCGCTGATGTTTTTATGTTGACCACATAACTTTTAGTTTGTCCGTAGCCCACCGTTGCGGCTCCTTAGCGAACTGATCGTCCGTTGATGTAGTGGTTTCGATATCCGATGCTACAGTTTTTTTTAGTGTTTTATTTCGTCAACGTTTTATTTTGATCGCGGGAACCGTAGCCTGATGATCTTCCGCCATTGTGGCTCCATAGTGGATTGTCTGCCTGATGCTTAGTTTTTTCCCGTCGGTGAGGATTTTTCCCGCCGTTTTTTGTGTGTTTGTACCGTATTTTATGGGCGGCGGAGATTTCTGATTCTTTTGATCATGATAGATTTTTTGTGATGAGAACATAGTGCAGGGACTCATATTTAATGATTAGTTTTATTTATAGTGTGGTTTACGTTTTCTTAAATACAATCCATATTAATGTTGAGTTTTTCGTTTTAACTGCAGACAGGCTTAGGAGATTTTTTCAGATCCAGTTTGACGATTGCTGCTGCGAAGAAGACGTATCTAAAGAACAAAGTAGAAAGGAGTTGGCTGAAGAAAAGAAAGTAAGAAGCAGAGATGTTGCTCAAAAAGAAGATAGTGAAGGTCTGAGATCAATAGGATCTCAGAAAGACCAATGGATTATTGAGTAGAATCGTTAGAAGTAGAGACCCATGCTTGGAAAAGGTTCATCAGTTACTAAGCTAGCCCCTCTTTACAAAGTGCTCTTAAATATTAATCTAAAATATAACATATTGTATGAATCATGAGCACTCACAAAAGGACAAATTTGTGAAATTAAATGATTGGGGGAAGCCCAAAGGTCACCCGGGGGGGGCAACCCAAAGGTTTCACTGTTTTGTATAAATATAGGAGAGATAGAGGGAATAAGGGACTTTTTCCCAGATAGATTTGTGAGAGTATGATGTAAGAAGAACTATTTCCTTTTGTATAAAGAAATTACAAGTTTCCTATTAGAGAAAGCTTTGTGGAAGGTTTCAAAATGTTGTGCTATGGATTTGTTGAATGTGAACTATTTCGTTTTCAGCTGTTATCCATTAACTATGAGATCGTTCTAACTCTTTGAAACTATGTTCTTGTTATGAATGCGCTCTAGTTTATTTTATCAAATTTCCACTATGAGTAATGAATGTTGTTCATAAACAATTAGCTATCTGGTTGTTCATATATCTATAAATGTTCATGTGTTTTGAAATAAGTAACAACTATTTGTGATTTTTCTTAATGCATGCACAAAATAAATTACTCATTGATGAATAATAATCTTGCTCCTTAGGGATAGGTTAGATAGTTAGTTTTAGTTTTTTCTTGCTGTGTGTGGTTTAGATGCGAGAGAGATAAGACGAGAGGTAAGAACCTGCGCATCACATTGTGACCGCTCCTCGTATTCTCTATCAATCTGCATTTTTAGATAGGCACTTGCATCTCATACTTAAATACAAAAACTAAAAACATACACGGTGGACTGGGCCGTAACTGGTAAAACCCTTTATTTTTGTTACTTGACCTATGGTAGCCGGACCGTAAACTAGATGGATTCCCCATACCAAACAGTAACGGGCTAGTTGGGAACGTTTACTAGGGAGAATCCCTAACTGTTGTTACCTATGATTTTTCAGGCCTCAAAAAAACCATAAATAGATATGGACCCCAAGTATATTCGTCTTTCTAATGGTTCAAAGGTAGTCACTCGGCCACCAAGGCTGTCTTAGGCTTGAGTATTGGGGCAATACCCGTCACTTCACGGCACAGGTAAAACTGCTAACCGCTTGGCCAAAAACATTAGCTCTTTCATTTTCCTCATGGATGGGAATTTAGTTAATCTGGTGGGGGTCATTTCCCTCTTCTCTTGGTAGGTCCTCTCAATGGCCAGCTACTTCGGGGTTCTTGTGGTACTCCTCACAATGAGTTTTAGGGCTATGCCCAAGTACTTCCCATAGTTAAGCGGATAGGGTTTATTCCATGATCTGAATGAATAGTACCGCTGCAAGAAGAATAACTACTACAATAATCACAGTGCCAGAAAAAATGTGGCATAAATTCCACCCGATGCCCAAAAAAAACCCGTAATTAAAGTTAGGGTTTTGAGATGAAATTTTAAAATCAGCATAACCTGGTCTATGTTGCTCAGAATCGCTATTATTGCCTATTTTTTGCAACTAGAACAACCACTTTGCTTCTACCCATGCAATTAGAATAGAAATCTGGGCACCCGGTCAAAAGATTTTCCCTCTATAATTTCCGCGGCCATCACCGAAATTCTGAAAAATTGCTGATTTTAAATCCGTGATATCTCCACTTTTGAAACTCCAAACAAGATGTTTTTTTTTTGAAACTGTGTATTTTTTCAAAAAGAATTCAGATATGCAACCTGTTTCTTCTAATTCTATGCAAGAATTTTTAGAAAGTGATATGAAAGTCGCCGCCCAATTTTGCCCTCTTTTAAAAAAAAAAACAAATTTCCCACTTGTTCCAAGCAAAGTGCTCTGATACCAGATGTGGAGAACATCCTACAATAAACAATGAGAATGCATGATATAACAAAAATATTGGAGCACAAAAGAGATTTTATTGATCGCGGGCCACTTCGAGGGGGAAACCTCCTTTGAGCGAGCTCAATACAAAATAACTCTTGGATGATTTCATTGGCCTCAACACTTAGTTATATACTAAGTCTAATATAAACAACTATTACTCCCCATGAATGTGGGATAAGACAACATACTAACTGGACGACTTAACATCAACTATTAATCCCCATGAATGTGGGATAATACAACATACTAACGGGACGACTTACAAAGCATATGCATCCAATAAAATATACTAACAAAATAAAGAGGAGAGTTGACACGGGTTCTTAACAGTAACATTTACTCAAAATTATGTGGATATCTTAGAATTATCTGTAGGCCAAGTTGTTGTAGTGGGTTTTTTTGACCATGATTCGAGAATGTACAAATTCTCTCACTTCCTTCAATACTCCCAAGGGAATGCACTCCCATCAAATGCCAATGAGACCAGAAATTTGTGGCATGAGAGATATGGTCATCTCAACTATAGTTACTTATAATAACTAAGCAAGGAAAGCATGGTTGAAGGGATCCCCACCATCAAGTTTTCCAATGGCAGTTGCAAAGGATGTGTAGTGGGGAAACATGTTGTGTGCAAATATGAGAAAGGAAAGGCAAGGAGGGATGTCCAAGTGTGTGATCTAATCCACTCAGATATCATAGGGTCTCTTCTCACACCCTCATATTGGAATTCAAGGTATGTTCTAACTTTGGTAGATGATTTCTCAAGGTACTGCTGAGTGTATTTTCTCAAGGTAAAATATGAAGTTTTTGAGACTTTCAAAGAGTATAAAGCTTTAGTTGAGAATGCATATGGGAACAAGGTCAATGTTCTTAGGAGTAAAAATGGTAAGGAGTAAGTCAAAAATAATTTTCACTATATTTGGGAAGAGTGTGGAATCCAAAATAAGAATTATGTGCCCTACACACCACAATAGAATGGTGTTGTAGAGCACAAGGACAAAGATCTCAAGGAGATAGCTACATGCATGATGGAAGAAAATGATTTGAGTCCTAATATATGGGATGAAGTTATAAACTATGCTACATATTTTCAAAACCAATCTCCACACAAAGCATTGGAAGGAAAAACTCCATTTGAGGCTTGGAGCGGTCACAATCCCAATGTTTCTCATTTCAGGTTTTTTGGCTCAAAGGACTGGGATAGAATTCCTCCCGAGAAGAGAAAGGTCATGCAACCTGAAAGAAAGGAGTACATTATGGTTGTATATGTTTAATATTCAAAAGGATACTATCTATTTGATCCCTAATCTCAGAAATAATTCATCGAAAGGAGTGTACGATTCGAAGAAGAGCGCATGCAGGAGATCGAACTAGCTCAAGGGGATTGCTCACATCCTCCACTCCATGATGATGTAAGTGATGATTATTCCTATAAATTTTCTGATTATGATATTTATGATTATTATTATTACATGCATTCATATCATGAATCACCCATTCATCCAAAGTGGGCTAAGAAAACCATACAAGAAGCTGGTGATCTTGCTAGAGATCCACTAGACTCTAGGAAGACTAGATCTCAATTTCACAATGCTTTCTCTACTTGTGAATTGAATATTTCAAAGAGATTATATATCATGGTTGGATATTATCCTCATACATATCAGGAAGAATAAATTGACCCAATATGGAAAACAACAATGCAAGAATACTTCAATTCTTTGCAAAGCAATGAGACTTGGGAATTGGTTCCCCTACCCTCCAATATGAAACTAGTGCAATGTAAGTGGGTCTATAGGAAAAAAGTGGTTTCTTATGGTTTTTATAGCAAGTAAAAGTATATTTTGGTTTCCAAATTCTTCTCTCAAGTCCAAGGAGTGGGCTATATGGAGACATTTGCACCGGTTGCAAAGATGGACTCTATCATCCTAGTTTTAGCCATTCTTGCATCTAAGCGCTAGGAGGTTCACCAAACGGATGTGAAAAGTGATTTTATTCATGTTGAACTTAATGAGGATATATATATGAAACAAACTAAAGGTTTCATTCATGATCCTTCACTTTTTTTCAATTTGAGGTAGTCTCTCTATGGCCTCAAGCAAGCCCCCGGGGCTTGGTATGCCAAGATGGACAATTTTCTGCTATCGCTTGGATTCGAAAGATGCAAATATGATCCTAATGTATATTTGTATCATGTTGGTTATTTATTTCAGGTAATATTAATTTATTTTTATGACCTTCTAATTAAAATAAGCTTCACTAATGATATAGGATCAATAAAGTCTTCACTGCACAATGAATTCTCCATGACTTGCCTTGGATTGTTGAAACAATTTCTTGGCTTAGAGATTGAGAAATATGATGTAGGTATCAAGGTAAGCCAACAAAAGTATGATATATAACTATTATTAAAGTTCAAAATGGCTGAATTTAAGGCGGCCAAGTGCCCATTCCTTTTAGGAATAAAACCAGGTGATTTTGGTGCATCTCCATTGGTGGGAAGCTTGTTCTACAAACAACTAGTTGGGAGCTTGTTGTAACTTACACACTCTCAACCTGATTTGGAATATATTGTAGGTGTTTTTGTAAGATAAATGAAATAGCCTCATGATATCCATTGGAATGCTGAAAAAATAATCTTGTATTATGTGCAAGGAACAAAACACTTCGGGGTACACTATGTTGCTGGTTCTCCACTGTAACTAATTGGATTTACCGATTATCATTGGGATGGAGATTTCATTGTCATAAATTCCACTTTAGGTTATGTCTTCATGCTTTCACATGGTCCCATATTCTGGTAAAGTAAGAAACAACACACTATATCCATTTCATTCACTGTAGTCGAGTACATAGGAGTAGTGAACGCAACTACACAATGTGTGTGGTTGCAAGGTATTCTTGAAGAACTTGGTTTTGCATTTGATTAACCCACGGTCATTTGGTGTGACAATAAAAGTGCAATCAATATTTCCACTGCTCAAGTATAGAGATAGAGGACCAAGCACATTGAGATACATATGCACTACATTCGGAACTTGGTGCATGAGCATGTGATATTGTTGCATTATTTCCCATCTACAAAGCAAACTACTGACATCTTCACCAAGAGATTCACGGAGAAGACATTCACCTATAAAAGATCACTTCTTAGAGTTGGTGAAACATGGTGATTACTGATATTCACTTTCACATTTTTCTCCATGTTCATTTTAGATGGGAGGTTTTGTTCCCATGAGGTTTTCCTCCTTACCTTGGTTATAAGGACAAATAAATTTTTGTAAGAGGTGACTTGAGCCTTAGTTTCTAAGGCCTCAATAATTTGATGTAATTACACTAATTTAGGCTTAAGGGGGGGTGTTAGAGCATTATTCCACCTTAGTACCATGTTCATACACCTAGGACACATTTTCATTAGTTTCATGCTTATGTTATATGGTCCAAAACTAGGTTGTGTTAGTCAATCTTAGTTCCTTAGGTGTTTTGGACTCATAAATGCATCCAAGCACCCTCATTTGATCAATTTGTTTACACATGAACCCTCATTAATTAATTCTCAATCCTTGGTGTGCTCCCCATCCCTTAAAACAAGGAAACGGTTTGACTAGAGATGCCCATGCATGTATTTGAGGTATTTTTGGCTCTTCTGGACCATTTCTTGCTTCCTCGAGCCACTCCTACTCATCCATGCACTCCACCATTCCTAGAATACCCTCATTTATTCCTTATCCTACTTCAATAACATTCACACTAGCATTCATGACCGGTTTAGGTGGTTTGGGAGCTCATTGGTCCACCTAGGGGGGTTTTGAGGTCTAATCTAAGCTTGCCACATGTATGCATCCAAATAAGCTCCAAAGGATAATGATTTTATCCTATTGTATTATAAACATGTTCCAAACATATTTACATGGTGTACAGTCATAATAAACTCTATTATTGACACTATTTCTATGTGTTAATTTCACTCTTTTCACTATTTTCTGCATAATTTGTGAACAATATTGAATTATGAGGATTCCCTTAGCTCCTAGATATTGTTGTGAATCATATTTTCACAACAATTTGTGTACTCATTTATCGTCTCATTCTCTCTCTTTTTTAGATATATTTTCTCTTTTTTTTCTCTGAATGGTCGATATGATTAAGCGATATAATGATTCACACATATCTTGGATCAATGCTTTTACACTTTACAACTCTTGATCTCTTCCTTGGTCATTAATTATGATACACACACAACATGGATCAATGCTTTTAAAATATTTTTGTCACATGCCCCAATTTTGCAAAAAACAATTTTATATTATTTGAGGACAATATGTTAAATTTTATGCTAAGTTGTAATTGATGACTCAACAGGGTCAAGGATATTTAATGTAAATTATAAATATTTTATTTATAAATAAATCGAGGTGACAACAGCTTAGGAGAGCTGTTAAAAGAGTGTTTACTGGTCAAATTGGTGGAGGAGACTGGGTGGAGAGCAAACAGACATGTGGCAGCATCCTCAAACCACTTCCAACTGTTGCAAGTGGCAACCTCCCTACATTTGGGGTCATGATTCCCAAAGAAAGTGGAATTAGAGAAGGTGGCTCAATTAATGAAAACTAACCCAAAAGACCTAGGAAATCTTTATAAAAGTTCCCATTGAAGAGAGCTGGGGCTGCTCATTTTTCTAGAGAAGTCATCATTCAGGTTGAATGAATGTACTTCAGAGAAATTCAATGGAAGGGAAATTTGGAAAGTGTTTGAAGGGATAACAGCTGATTGATCTAGTGTAGCTTTTAAGATGAAGATCATACTACTGAGAGCAGAGTATTTACTGAGGTATTGAACTAGTTAGTTGACAGAGAGTTCTACTGTTGCATTCTCCATCAGTTCTCAGCCAAGAAGACAAGGAACAGGTTCGGGGGTCCTAAGGAAGCATTGTTTGAGTGCTCTCCAGGAGATTTGTAGGGAGGAACGACCTCCTAATGTTGTTGTTGTCTGTCCTCATCAGGTTCTAAGTTATTTTATTTTACTGTGTTAGTTAATTAAATATTAGATAACTGTTATATGAATGCTATCAGTTCAGTTTGTGAAATGTTTGAGTTAGTATTTTTATTAAATTATTTTAGAAATGAAATGGATTTAGAAAATAATGTGTTAGAATGTAAATAATTTCTAGACTGTGTTTTTCCACACCTGGAAACCAGGCCGTACTCTAGCATAGGTAGAATGTTTAAGTAGATAAGAGAATGAAAATAGTAGATGGGATTGTGTAACTATAGATAGTAGAATAATTTTATTTCAATGTTAAAATATTATGGAGGAAAAACAGTGTTATGATTTATTTCTATTTCTCTATTTTCATTTAGTATAGCTGAATGAAATGTAGCACAAAAACTACATTAGAGTTACAATGATTACATACAGTTAAGTATATAAACAAGCTACTAACCACATATTTTATCTTCTAACATTATCAACTAAACCTAAGACTAATATTTAATATAAACTAGATAGGGTTATATTAAAAGTCCTTAATTTATAAACAGTAAACAGAGTTACAGAGTTTATTTTCTATCCTTTCGAGAACTCTGGATAAATTCTACATGACAGTTTAGTAAATAAAATCAATGTAAAAATAAACAATAACTAGTATAAGACTAAATATTTATATATGTAGAAACTATTTTACATTTACTAGGCAGGCTTTTATTTGTGAAGGAAAAACTTCAGGGTCCAAACCCTAACCAATTTATTTAACTATTATAAATCAAAACATCTAAGGTGTAATCCATTTACATTGATAATTATATAAATAAACGTTAGTCTACTATAGACTGTTTACAGTCTTTTCAGAAGAAAAAAAAAATTCTTTTATAAACAACCAAGATAACTACAATTACAAGTTAAAATATCACAACACACCTGTAATAATTCAACCAAAATAACAAGTAGCAAAACCTAATTAATAATAAATTGAAGAACTTATTTAGACAAGGGTTTCATTTCAGGAAAACCCTAGTTTGTATATACTGGACAAGAAAGTTTAAATATTATAAATTTCACTTTTTCAACTGGTCTACAGTCCTTATATTAACATTAAATTCTTACAAAATTTAGCTTAAATAGTAATTTTCTTCTTTGACAGTGAATAAAGAAAGACTATAATTACCCAGAATCATAGATTACAAAATTACAAAAACCATTGCAAAAATGAGACAGAGCTCGAAGTTAAAAATCTTCTTAAAACCAAATGTATTACATTGACAGGCTATAAGGCTAAAAACTTAACCAAGATACATCACATAGCTCAAGGCTAGTATAACCCAGCTTCATAAGCAAGGGTTTATAACATTAAAATGGAAAACTATTAGAATAATCCGTCAGGATTATTGTAAATAAATAATAGGAATATGAATAGCTAGGAAGGCGAAAAGGCTGGTAATCAACCGCCTCATGAAATGTATAAATATAGGCATTTGCATTTGAATAATCAATTAGAATCGGGAGTTATTACCAACAAGTGGTATCAGAGCAGGGCTGTCTGCCATAACTCCTGCTGCATTTCTGCCCATTTCTGGCATTCTGCTTGCCAGTCCATTGCCAGACTGCTCCATCAGTCTGCCAGTGGAGTCGCATGCAGTGTATGCGTTTCCCTTCTATTAATTTTCCTGAACGTTTGAATTAGGTTATACCTAACCCTAGTTTTCTTCTTGGTATTATGCATCCTCGTGAAGCCGTGAAGAACCCGCGTGAAGCTTGCTGCCCCTCCTGAAGGTACTTGGGATCCACATTCCTTGTAACCTCCACCACCGCGTCAGAAAACGGTTGAAAGTACTCACCGGGATTCCGAATCAACCTTCGTGTTAAGTCAAGATTGAAGTTTCTCAAATCTGCCATGTCTATAAGCAAACGATGGCGGCCCTGACTCATCATACTCCTGATCTTGTCCATGTACACGCCTTGCCCCATATCCTGATCTAAGAAGTCCATAAAAGTGCGCTTGTGCGCGAAACTGGCTTCCTCGTTGATATCCATTATCGAATGACTGATCGATCTCTGGCTGCGTAGCAATGCAATCCAAGACAACCCTAGATTTTTGCGTGGAGACGGTTTGAAGAGACCATCCTACGCTGGAGCCTGCGTGAAGTGCATATGAAGAATTCCTAAGACTGCGATTTTATGAAGATAATATTCTCTGCAAGAAGTGGAGCCTGCATCTATTCTTTTGTGCTGCGACTTGAAGCATTGGAGAGATCGTGTCTCGTGGAGCCGTGCGTGGAGAGACTGTATTCACAACGAGAAACTGGCTGCGTGTAGACTGCGGCCCATTGATTCTGCATTGAATGCATTGAAGAGATCGGGAGAGGCACGGCCTCCTGCCTACCCTACCCCGCCGCTGAGGAGCCACACACCACACACCGCAACGAGAAGACCTATGAACACCTACGCTAACAAGAGAAGATGACTGTAAGCGAATACTTATGCTCTACATCGCCCGACACGCCGAAGCCCTGAAAACTCGTGGTTAATGTGACGCTAGGGTTGCTCGAAGACGGTAGGGTTATCAACTCTCAATGGAATGAAAAAAAATAATAATAATAAAAGCCTCGGCCTAACCACGTACCCTCGACGCAATACTAAGTCCCGCTGGATTGAAATCGGTCGAGGGTGAGGATCTCGGGGATAGGAGAATCCAAGGCGAAACTGAGGGTTTATCGTTTCAGCCCGACGTGTGAGTGGAGCTGTCTGCGTTCTCTGCGTGAAGACCAGCGTTGGAGGAGTCGTGGGAGCTGTGTGAAGACTGCATTGGAGACTGAATGGTGAAGCTGTGCGTGAAAGAAGTGCATGAAGACTGCTTCCAATATCTAACTGCCAGATGAGTGTGAGTAACGATTGGTGCCATTCCAATTTCCCAGTGATCGTTGCACTCTCATTGCTGGAGAAATAATGTGCACTGAAGAAATAATGTATGATGTATTGTGGCTGCGAATCTTATTGTTCTCTCCATCATTTACACTCATATTTTGTAAAATGTGATATATATATGTATCCATATATTATATTGGTATGGGATACTCATTTCTTGGAAAAATATGGATCCGGAT
>LPNX010266424.1:179176-214737 GCA_001517045.1 Pseudotsuga menziesii | reverse complement strand
ACGAACACCCCTTCAGATTAAGAGGGGGATTGTTAGAATAATCCGTCAGGATTATTGTAAATAAATAATAGGAATATGAATAGCTAGGAAGGTGAAAAGGATGGTAATCAACCGCCTCATGAAATGTATAAATATAGGCATTTGCATTTGAATAATCAATTAGAATCGGGAGTTATTACCAACAAAAACAACTTATTAAACCTCATATTAAACAAAGAGACCGAGCAGGATTCCAAGCATGGAGTTCTCCTTCAGTAACCCTAAATACAAGTAGGGTGAAACCCATCTAAACTCAAGGCTTACCGGTTAAACCCACGAAGACCCTGAAGACGATGGTCCTGTGTCTTTCCGAAGCTTGGAATGGCCACGGTTCCTATACAAGCAATGCTATTGAGTGTTAGTTCAAGGCTGATTTTTTTAACATTAAAAAACCTAATGATGTTGAGAATTTGACAGAGTTTGCATTGTAAAAATTGAGATATATTTACCTGTAAATAAAAGAGTATCGAACAATGAACAGACTGTCACCAGCTGTGTAATGGACCCACAAAATCTCCAAACCCTATGACGACTGTGGTGTAAAATTGATAGCAAAGAATCTTAGCTTCACAACGTAGTGACAGGTCACAAAGGAGAGCAGAGCTGAGCTTTGGACGGCCGAGAGCCAAACACAAGAAAAAACACAGTAAATACTCGCATGGTAAAGTTCACAGCTAAGAAGTTTGCAAACAAAGACCAAGCTCAGGAAAACCATAGCAACATCAAACAAAAGCCTTGGATCAAGCTAGTAGAGGGACAACCCTCACGACCGCCATGGAAACTTCACAGTGCAGCCCACATGCTAGCGAGAACTTCGGAGGCAAATGACAAAACAAATAGGGTTTACAAGATTTTTATATCGCCAATACATGGACAAGAGGTGACCACGTTCCTTCCAATACTTTTAGCCATGCAAGGGTCAAGTCCATAGTTCATCTATGATTTCAATCATCAAATTATTAAAACAATGATTTAATCAAACCATGCACAAACTATGGAGTACACTTATATATATATATATCTCACCAATGTTCATACATAAACTATATCATAATGTATGATAGCTTGGAGATTGTGTATTGATTAACGATGATCTCTTAACGTTGACCTTAGTGAAAGGTTGTAACAACCTTGTCATTTGGATAATCCAAGTGTCGATCATACTTTAGGACCTTTCTAATTATCCTTAGATTTATATACTTGCAAAACGATGATAAAATATGCACATTTTATATTCCAAACTTATCACTTGTAAACTACCGGCTTTGGGTGGTTATATTATATGGAGTATGAATAGAATAGTAAAAGTATTTTAAACATTACAATTACAAGGCTTGACCTTGATATAAGCTCTCATAGATAATAGTTTCTTACTCAATTGGTCAGTAATAATATTAGACTCTATCATTATTTGGAAAAGATAGTATGGTATTGTTTATTTATATCTGTTCTTAGCATAATATAAGAACTTGGGTCATATTAGTTTACACTTAGGGTAAACTTCAGATTAAAAGCTCTAGGTAGAAAAATCTTCCATAATAGATAATATAAACATTAACTTATTATAAGTGATGCATTATGGTAATAGTAAATCACAATGGAATAAACCATGCTCAAGGTTGATAATCATTGGAATAACATTGATAATATATTACCTATGACCTAGTCTTATGAAAGTAATGATAGATAGTATTCCATTATGCAGTGAAGCATTCAATTATAATAACCAAACTAATAATATCAAAGAGATTTCCAATCATTAAGATTCCTACAGCATGCAAGTAACAATCAGTTTGGTAAATTATCAAATAATATGGTAATATAGGTTGTTACTATAGTATATGCAGTAAGGCGATAATGTAAGTACGGAAGTTTATAACTTGTTAGTGAGCATTTTTATTTTACATACAAGTAACAATTTGATAATTTCCATAACTAGTAAGCTAGTGACAAAATAGAAACATGTACTCTATTGGAAATCTTTACTTTCCATATTGATAGAATTCCTTCATGAATAAAAGACAGTTACTTTACCTCATCAGAGCTTTCTTTTCAATAGTCAGTTAATTACTAGCATTTTACAAGCAACAGATATACTTCTTGCTACTTTATGAATTAAACCCCTACTCGATCGAACATTACCTGTTAAGCTGTAAGAAGCAACAGTCCATCTGCGTTAGCATAAATGCTAAGTAAGCCCAAGTTTTCAAAGATAGATTTCACCTACTTGCCAAAAAGTAAACTTATTAGTAAAACTTAAAAGAAAGTTGTGTGCAGATCCATCTCTTATACTTTACACAAACATGAAAGTTTTACTAGTTAATGTAATATGAAAATGATTAATACTAAGTGTTAGACTATTTCATTTTCTGCTAACCGCTAGTATTTAGTAAACTATGTATTTAGACATTTAATGCTATCTTAAAAATTTTAAATTTTTATGAAATTTTGGGGTTTTGACACTTTTTCACTTCTTTATTTAACCATCGTTTGGCTCTCAATTGCTAGCCGACAGGTTATATTTCTAATTTAACCCATCCCATTACATCTAAAAATAGGAACTATCAGCCCAAATTACAATCTTGTTTTATTATTAAAAGAAAACTATCAGTTTAAATACCTTTTTACCAAAATTAGGTCGAACTCCTCATCTCGACCTACTTTCTTCCTTTTTTCGTGGTTTCTTTCGTCATGGTCTTTGCTTGTCTTGCGGCCAGAATCTTCATCTTTTCAAGCATTATTATGGTTATGTTTCCTTGTCTTTTCCTAGGGCCAACATGTTTCATGATAGTGTTATATGCATTCCAACACTTAAGGATGCTTACACTCTTTCATATCCATTGCACATTATGAAATAGTGCAAAACGCTTCAAAACATTATATGTCGGCTTGCATACACAAGTTACTCTTTAGAAACAAGCGTAACATATGAGAGTTACCCTTTAACAACTCAAGTACACATATTAAGTGACAAAAAATTAAAAAGAGTGTGTTTCCATGCATGCTAATGTAGTTATTAGAGTGGTTGGGCTCGGTTGTACTTGATTCCACTCCTTCAACCGATCAATATCTGTATAAAATCAAGTCTAACAAGTGAAGGAAGGGGATAATACCTTGATTATTACCTCATTCTAGATATTTGGAATTCAGAGTGTCCAAGGTTTTTATAGTTCCACCATCAAAATCATCTATGTTTGAATTCCCTTTCCCATCACTGTGTTAGGATCTTGATCATCCATGGTCATCCTTCATGTTGAAGAGCGAGAGAGAATATTAGGAGTGGAATCATGTTAATGACCTGGGAAAGAAGAATCCAAATTGTAGAGAAGAAGGTTATGTAAAAAGGAACTCGGGTATTTCTTTATGTTGTATATTCTTGTTGACTTTTGAAAATAATATAAGAGATCCATCTTCTTTCCCCTCACCAAATACTTGTGTTTCATATGTATTAATGTGATGAATATTATTATTTGGGATAATAGAGTATGATTTGATAATTATATTTCTTTGTTATTCATGAGTTTTATGTCAAATCTTGAATATTGTATTTAAAACGTTGTATTTCTTTGAGGAAGGTATTTATCTATATTGTTTGCAAGTCAAATATAAGATGAATTGGGTTGAAGGAATAAGTCCAAGGCTAAGAAGAATCAACTAGAAAGGACAACTCTCGATCTCTGGGTATTTCATTTCACCTTTTATCATTGAATTCATGTTTTTATTGTTTAAATTGCGATTGGGAATTATATTTCTCCAAACTGATATGTGAGTGACCTGATGTTGGCACTATGTTAGTTGCATTGTTCTAATATTTGTGAATGAAAGATATACTTTGTAATAGCTCATGCAGTATGTTGTAATAACATTAGCAGTATTTTGTAATAACATTAGCAATATTTTGTATAGTAACTTGCACAGTAGAAATATAAGTTAAGGTTAAGTTAGTTTTGATGCATAAGTCATTAGTATTACTTAAAATACAATTCGAAAATTGATAACTATCTAATAGTTTTTATAAAGGTTGAAGGGATGGGATTTATTCCAGTTCATTCCTTGGTGTGACTGATATTTTGTGTACACAATATGAATACATGAAAGATAGTATTATCAAATGTATTGTTTCAATATGATTGAATGCACGAATGGTTCTCTATTCTTGACTTAATGATGTATATTGCTAGACTGCACATGATTATGATGTGGCTTATGTTATTTGATAATTTATTTGTGAATAATGGAGAATATCTTGTTGCTCAATGCTTATCAATCCTTAGCCTTATTTCAATCTCAGTAATCCCCGTGAGAGTCTCAGGTGAGACTTTTCCCTTTATGCGAAATGAAAATGATGATTCTCATAGGGGTATTATTGGTTATGGATTTAGAACCTAGGGTTTGAGTTTTATGCCAACAATTGGTTTTGTTAATAGGACCTAAAAAGGTTAGGGTTTGATTAAGCATGATTTGGAAACCTACAAGGGAGGAACTGCAGAACCGGTTGACCGAAAAAGAAGAGGAACTTGCGCAAAAGGAGACTAGAAACCTTAACATTGATCCTTAGTGATCGCTAAAAAGGTACATATATTCAGATGCATATGAATTTTATTTTTCCAAAATTCCTTGTTTATTGTATGAATGGGTGAAAATATAAGTAGAACTTAATGTGCCATGGATAAGTCAAGAAGTGATTGTATGGGATCAAGAAACAAAAGATAGGTTAAAGAGTTTATTTAACAAGTGGATGAGAGTTATAGACTTTTGATTTGATAGAACTAAATAAGGTTACATAATAGAGTTTGTTATTGAGTATAATGAAGCCTCTGATTGCATGAAGGAGACATTTGACATGAAACCTAGGAAGAGATTGTTAGCAAAAATTCATACCTGGATAAAAATGTTGCTTGTTTAAAAGGGGGTTATGCACATTGACTCAGACATGATGGAAGAGTAAAACGTCTTTTGTGGGGGGAGGTGAGGGAGAGAAGATGTGAGAGTCCATGAAGTAGGAAGGAAGAAGAAAGTAGATATGGAACCAGATGAATAGAGAACAAGAGGGGAAAATTTATATAAGAGAATGAATGCATTGAAGGAAGTTGTATGGAAGGTTAGGATAGATAATATAGGGAGTGATAGAGAGGATTTTTAAGAAGGGGTTTTAATAGAAAATAGGAAGATGGAAATTACAGAGGGGCATGGTGAAGAGCAAGGAGCGCTAGAGGAAGGCATAGAGGTAATGAAGGAAGAAGGAGATAAGACAGTGTAGATGCACGACACATAAGAGGACACATCAGAGGAAGATGTGGAAGAAGAGAGGGGGAATGATGTTGAAAACCAGTTGAGAGGATATAAAGAAGAGGAATAAGATGAAAGTGATAAATTATATCATCGCAGTTAACCTTTATGGAGATCCCTTCTGTAGCATAATCATAAGATGATGAGGATATTTTGGGAACGGTATAAGTATTTAATAAATTGATACTTGAGGATTCATTCGGATCCAACAGAGAGGAGTAAGGTGCAATGGTGTTGTATAATCCCCCACTTGAACCCCCCTCACGTTTTTTTCCAAAGAGTAGTGAAAAGTTCAATTGAAGTAAAACTTATCAATATTTTATAGCAGATATTACAAGGAGTGGGAAATTAGAGAAGCAATGGAAGTGTGGTAAGAAGGTTGAACACGACAAGAGTTATGACTGGTCCTATTTTGAGAGTTTCATTATTTCATGGGATTGGAAAGGATGCTGTAAAACAACATTGGTTCACATGTGATGTAGTGTGGTCTGTGAAGTAAGTAACTAATGAGAAGGAAAAGACATTGAAGATAGAAATGACATTAAGAGATCGTGATATAACTTGGTATATGAAGTATAAGAGTACAATTTTGCAAGAGTTGCTCGATCACTTGATGAAATTAAGAAGACATTGTTAAAGAGTTTCAAAAACCAAAATTAGAGTCTCATACTATAAAAAAAGTAATGGCGATAAAACTAAATCATAGAGAAACAGTCTACGACTACGATCATATATTCAAAATTTCATTAGATAGGCTGTCATTTGAGATTTAGGATATGTAACATAGGGAGTGGTTTATTGTTGGATTGTTGTCACATATACGAGTTTTGTTAACACAACAAAATGTTGTCACATAGACTAATGCATTAGAAATTGTGATGTGGTTGGATTCTACCCGAAGAGGAAAATCTTCAACAGGTATGGAAGAGGTACAATCTCAACTTACTACATTGATAGCGCAACTACATGAAATAACAAAAGGGAAAGAAGTGCACAAAAATGTTTGGTGTATTCTCTGTCATGCATAAATACACCTTCTAAATGAGTGTCCTATGATGGGAAATTATGTATCTACTAGTACCCCAAATCCGTTCCCCATAGGAGCTTAAGTGCAATGGTGTGAAATCTATAAGAAATGGGGTCATGCACCTACTCAGAGTCCAATGTTGCAGAAGTATCAAACCACAACTAATACCCCTTTCTACAATTTATGTCAATCATCTAGACATGATGTGAATGGATGCCACACATTACAATTAGTGAAGGAAAATTCAACCCATACATATAGAGTACAAGGGACCGAAGAGAACTCCAGATTAGGTAGAGGTAGAGATTTTCGAGGAGGTTTTTGAGGTAGAGAACATGGTCTTTGAGGTATTAGAAGAAAACCCATTTTCTTCAACTCTGGAGAAATAGAGAATGAAGCATAGATGTGTACAAACCCTATATCTCTATGTGGATATTGTTGCAGTGCAGAACATACTACAAAAGATTGTATAGATTTGATAGGAAAATGGGAAGAGAAAAGACAACATTGTAATATTGTAACAACAAAACTGTGTTACAATCAAAACCTGAAGTAGCTTGTAAATGTACATATTATGACTAAAGGGGGCACAAGAATGGGATAAGATCGTGGTAAGCAAGGATATGTTTAGAAAGTGATAGAAGATAGGATAAAGAAAGAAACAAAATCATTTCCCAAGTTTGATGTTACACAACTTACGCAGTTCTTGCGCGAGGGACAAGAAGCAATGGAAGAAGCTCAAAGGTGCATTGAAGAGTTACGGTATGATGGTAATATAGATATTGATTCAAAAAGTAGAGTGTTGCTGGCATCAATAGATCCCATTTTAGCATCTAAAATGGGAGCCCCATTCATTCATTAAGTAAGCCTTGAAGGTCATCATTTTGTTTATGGGATATTCTTCATCCTCATTGTAAGCATCATGTTTTGTTTTTAATAAATTTCCATCAAAGGCTTGTTTTTTTTAGTTTTGTGGATTGCAGAAGAACCCTTTTTCTTTGTCATTTTTTTCCTTTCTGCAACCGCAAATGCAGATTGCGGAAGTCCTTTTTTTGAAGGTTTTGAAAAATATTTTCCCACAATGTGCAACCCGTAAATGTGGATAGCGAATATTGAAATTTTCTTTGTTTTATCGATGGTTTCCTTTCTGCAACCCACAAATGCAGATTGCAAATCTCAAAAAATCTTCTTGTGAATAAATTCTTATTTTTCGATTCCTCTTTTCACATCCTGCAATGCAGATTGCGAAAAGAGGAAAGTATTTCCACAAATAAAACTTCATTTTTCGGTCCCTCATTTTTGTAACCCTTAATGCAGATTGTGGAAAGAATAAAATCAATAAAAAAAAAATTTACAAGATTGCCTTCCCGCAACCCGCAACCCGCAAAGTTTTGTGCATTGTGGATTGCGGAAGTTAACAATACTATTTATGATTACAAATATCATTCCTCATTCTGCAACCCACATTGCAGATTGCAAATTATAGAAATCAAGATTGAAAAAAATTGTTAAAATTCATCTCCACATTTTGGTTTCCCGCTCTAATCTCAACCATCGATTTTATCAAAATCTACGACGCAGATCTATTTCGTTGTTAAGGCTTGGTGTATTTAAATCATTTGAATTTATGAATTGTTCATCGTTTTCACCTACAATTTTTACTGTGCTTGATATTTTTACCGTGTTTCTCTCATTGAGCCCACCAATCCTTTGGTTTTCAAGCTATCCACGGGTAAGTTTTCGAATATCTCAAATTCGCAGCGGTTAAACTCTTTTATTTTCTACCATGGGTAAATTTTTTGTTATGGTTGATAAATTTGTATCATATTTTACATCCCAATCTGCAAACATGTCCAGAAATACAAGATCTAATACCACTCTGAATTAGCAGAAGAGTAAGGACCCAAACGATGGTATCTTCTCTGACACCAATGAACGAGTGTTAGAAACTCTCTACCTTGATGTGACCTTGACTAGTCCAAGATTTATTCTATTTTTGAAAACGATAATTATTCTACCATCACCCATGACCATCCGAATTATACCAATATTTGTAATTCCCAGCTCCATTGTATTGCAGCTAGACCTCCATTTATTCCCTAAACGAAATTGGTTAAGTGGGAACATGACCATGTGAACCCTAAAAAATGGTCTTTTCAGGAACGTGCCCAGACCCAAATAACTTCTTTCCACCTTAAATTTTTTGAAAAAATCACATGCTCTTAAACCACCCCAACAACTGCTGACTTCCCAATTCCTTGACGTGGCCATGACCCAGTTTAACTTCGAAGAAATGATAATATTCTGGATGGACAACCCTGCAGAGTTTGTCACTAAAGATGACAAATCCTACCCTATTTCCTGGTTTAGGGAGCCATTCTCTCTTCCAGAGGCCATGCTTTGTAGGTTGTACGAATTACCCAATTGCATAGCATTTAAAGTTGAATGGGCTCCCATAGCTCACCATATATTGACTACAGGGCAATCATTCAATTGGGTGCAAATTATCTTAGTTGTTTTGAAGGAAGCAATTGAGAAGTATCATAAGAACCCGATGCCCAAGAATCCTTCATTCTATTTATCAGGGTATGTGATGGATATTTTTATGTAACATTTTCATTCCCAACAATGGGATGGAACAGGACTAGGACTTCACCTCCTGTTCATATATACTGCTCAGTTTTGTGGGAGGACAATTTTGTTCCTCAAATTTATGAAATTTGTGACCACTTGATTGGGTCAATTTACCATAATATTTTCAAAGGGGATGCCCCCACTTTCTCATATAGATCCAAGGCACTAATATCTACTATGGGATATGGGTATGTGGGGAAATATTTCTCCTACATCTGGATTTGTGGCATCAACGCGGTGCATCTACTACCAAGGATAGTGCCAGACAGAATGGTGCTTCAAGAGATATCCTTCCAAACTGTCATTGATGGAGTATTCCCAACTCTTGCAACAACTAGTAGGAAGTGTTGGCCCAAGTTTCCACTTAACTTGGGATTCCTCACTCTGTAGAATTCCATGCATGTTGTCATTCTTTGCAAGGCAATTGCTGAAATGAACTTAGGGGAGGATCCTAAAAGGAAGCATGATCCTAAGTCACTCTTGGTAAACCATTTAGTGCAGGAACATACGAAGGTCACTTATGTCCATTAGGAACTCCCTTATGATTCCATCTATAAAGGTGCTAATGATTTCTTAGAGGTGGTGAGCAGGATCCCCACTCTTGAGGAGAAGACTTTTATATTCCAATATCAAAAGGAGCTAAAAAACACTATGCTACATTACAGGAAGCTCAAGTTAACAGTGGAAGAAAATATACAGAATAAAACTACAGAAAAGGAGGCTAAAGAGTCATTAGCCAACTCTTCCTCTACTCATGCTGATTAATCAAAGTAAAAGGGTAAATGTGTTCTCGAAGGTCCCATAAGAACATAACCTTCGTTAACACTTCAGGCCCTATATAGATCATCAAAGATCAAGAAGAGTTTAGAGAAACTTAGCTCAGAAGTGCATGGACAGGAAGATTTGGCTAAGCCACAACCAAAGAGGCAAAAATTTGAAGATTCCATTCTACAAGTGAAAATACATACAACAATCCTTGAACCTCCACTACAAGTGATCCAAAGGGTATAACAACAAGTTATAAAAGAACAACAAATTATGCAGGTCCAACCAATTCACCAAGTGGATCCACTGCCCCTGGCCAATATTGAGGTATAGGATATTGAGAGTGACCTTGAAGAGGAGACTTCTCCTTCTACCTATGGGTGTCATGTTACCATTCCCACCAGCATATCATCATCTGTTGCAACCACCCAACCAATTGGGAATATTTTTGACACTTCGTTTTCGCAACATACTTTTTTTTATAAATTAATTTGTCCCATGTTATTTCTGCCACCAATGGAACACTCTTAGTATCTGAAAACATGCCTATTTCAATCCCTCTTTCCACTTCACCTATTCTTTCAGCATCATTAGAATTGCATACTACTTTCATATCCTTACAAACCTATTCTTTAGTTTCACAACCTGATAGTTCTTCCATCCCCACAACTTCTTTCCCTGAACCCATCATATTTGTCCCCACTTCCATCTCTTCATCTCCTACATCTATTATTTCCACACCTTCCACTACCATTCCCTCGGTTAGTATGCATATCCCCATCCATGAAATTTCCCAGCCTGCACCCATAGTTACTATGCATGAGGGAACCATCTCAACAACATATGAGATGGATTATTTTGGTGAAGATGCAGTTTTCTCCTTGGGACAGTACTTTTGGAGTAGAAAAGAGAAGGTTGTGGTTAAAAAGGGGTCAAATAGGTCTAGGGAAGGGACCTTCAAGCAATAATCAGTGCCGAACCAGGTTATCTAGAAAAGGGCCTCCACTGATGTCAAACATGAATACCTAGAAACTTAGCTGCTATGGGAGCTTTTTCTAGGGAAAATTTTGATTCAGTTTCCCTGCTAAATGAATAAGTGGAATAAAAGGAGTAGGAATTTCATAGGTCCAAACAAGACCAAGCACAGGATAATGCAATGCATAAGAAGGAAATCCAAGACTTGAAGAATGAATATGATGAGAAGCTAAGGAAACTTCAAGAACAAAATTATCACCTCAAGTAACAACTTGAAAAGGTAGAAGGTTTAAATGAGGAGCAGGCTAGTAATATTTATATTTTTGAGTAGCAACTTGAAGACCTCCAACTTGTATCAGTCACTTCTTCTTTCTCCAAATATACAGGAGAAGAATTCAAACAACTGGATTGCAGAATGCATGAGTATTTTACCAAGGAATGGTCAACCTTTTGAAGGAGTTAATGAAATGTAGGAAATACATAATGCATTTGAGAACCAATATGGCATGACCCATGATCACAACAGAAGGAGAAAGGAAGCATCAAGGGCTTACGATAACCTAGTGGACTGGAAAAATTATATCAAAGACATATATGATGATTTTTTAGTCTTGGAAAATATTAAACTCAAGAGGATACAGGTTTCAATTGAGACATTGGAGAGTGTCTGTGATCTGGTGGAGTCCATCATTAAGGATGGATGTGTGGATTGCAAAGGGAGATGGTTTTCTTCAGAAACCTTGCTAGGTTTTGTGGATCTGCCATTATTGGATATGATTGATGAGGCCATGTCTTTGAAGCTAAAGCTGGAATAGATTGAAAGCAATTTTTCTAAAGTTAAAGAAAAAATTCAACACATTGGTCATGTTAGCTTGGATGAGATCAAGCAATTGATCAAGATGCCTATCACCTTGTTTTCGCCTTTCACAAACCTAGGGGGGAACGTGGCAGAAATATTCAAGCCACTTGGTATTCCCTTGGGAGAAAGTCTCAAGTCAAGGATGTCACCTTGTTATTGACTCCTCCATTTAGGCAAACTCCTAACGAAGCCAAGGGGGGTAAACCCTACAAGTTACTAAGGATATTTACTTAGATGATGATGGTATTAAATGAGTAAGTTTTTTAGGGGTTTTGATTTAACAATCGTAAACAACAGATAACATGATGAGACAATAAAAAATAAGCACGATAAGACACCCAATCAAGTATAGATTGAAAGAAATAAACAGTTGACTAGTGCCTTAAATGGAGCCGAAAATTATTAAGAGTGCTTGCAAGTGCTGGAGTGAATGTTGTGCAATTTTATCTTGGTACATTTTAAATTAATGTGAAAAAATGAGTGAATTAAATTAGGTAGGGGGGACTCCATATATACCCCGGGGGTACTTGGAGTATGTCCAAAAGTAACAACTGATAAGGATACCCACAAGGAATGTGTGGGCTGGATGGAGTCTCTGAGACTATGTTCATAATACACCTGCTAGGATGTAACAGAGATCAACGCCTCGAGGTCACTGTCCAGTAGTTCCCACTTCCTTTGGGTATTTTTCCACCGTTTATGGTTTAATTGAGGAATTGGATTTTCTCTTGTGGTGGTTAATTGGGAAAGTGAATCCTAATTATTCTAGTCACTCGCGTTTCTTTCGATGCAGTTTGACTGAGAGAGATGCCCTCCAAACCCCAGTGAACTCACAGAGGATATGAGAGGGATTGAAATTAATGCTCGATCAAAGGAAAGTCCCAACAAAAATCAGGGAGGCCGATAGAAACTGATTTCAGTCAAATCGACTGAGAATCCACCAATTTAGGAACTTGGATTTGCTCCATTATTTAATTAATTTTTAATTAAATTAATTAATATTTTATTTTTTTGGATTTTCTTACCTGAGTGATGGAAAAATCACTCAAAACTTAGGAAAAGTGGGTTTCTAGGTTTACCGGGTGCTCCGAGTTAGAAAATGAGCACCCCTGTGACTGAAACTGACTTTTAGCCCCACTTTTATTACAAGACCATTTTTTCCATTTAGACTATTAAAAAATAGTCTAAGTTTTGTGGAAAAATTAAAATTAAAAATTAAAAAAAAAAAAAAACCTAAGGGACTTAAAACATGTTCATATGACTCTACCATAATGCTTAGCATGTTTATACATTGAAACATAGACTCTAATAACCTCAATAGGCCTAAATGTCAAGCCGACCACCCCAAGTTTGGAGGTATTGAGTGAAAAACTCAGAAATTATCAGATGTTTATTCAACAACCAATAATAACCAAGGGAAAAAACAATCTGGGCTGATTGGATTGACAAATGAGTCCAATAGACCGAGTCTTTAATAGACACTACCATGCTATAAAATTTTATTACAACTCCCCCAAGGGGTATGAACATGTGGTAGATAAAAAAACACTTCCGAGAAGCAAGTATGAAGGTGTTCTGAAGTCTGAACAAATCATCTTTGTCTATTTCACCAGGGTCACTTGATAACATCGACTAAGTATGACTTAGTAGGTAACATCTGGCTCCATCTAGGGACACATGATCTGACTAATCTTCTGATCAAAGAAGAGGATGTGAGAACTCCAAAATCTCTAGGTCCTGCACAACAATTTAAGTTTATTAGAAACATGTATATAAAAAAAACCAACTGGAAAAGCAGATTAATGTACATAAATAGTATATAATGTACAAAAAGCAATATTTTATAAGACTAATATACAACAGAAAAATTTCAAGGTTAGTGCTATGGTACAAAAAATCTATAATACAACAATATGATACATGAAATTTTAAAAATACATGCAAGGAAAAGTTAAGAAATTGGCCCTAAAACCACTGATGCCAATAAAGGCATCAAACCATCTCGGTGAAGAACATATTGGGAGAAATCCGTTCACTGGTAGGCTTAAAATTTCTCCTTCTAGGTCATTCAGATAGAAAGAATTTGTTCCTGCTACTTCATCAATGATATATGGCCCCAACATAAGCTGTCAAACTTTATGTGTTTCCCGAGTTTCTCCCACTGTTTGTCCCAACGCAAGGCTGTGTCACCTACTTGAAAGGATCCACGACGGGTAGATATATCAAAGGATCTGTTAACTTTGTTTGAATTTTGGATACTCTGATCAAGGGAATTTCTTCTTCTTTCATCTAACTCGATCGACTGGTTGATTATGTTTTGAATGACATCCTGATCTAAGCTAAAGGTCTTGACATGCTGATACATTGGAAGCTTTAAGTGGACCGGTAAGGTGACATCTAGGCCATAGACAAGTTCGAAAGGGCTCCTTCCGGTTGAAATTTTCTTTGTGATTATATCGGCCCATAATGCAAACTTGATCTTGCTATCCCAGGCCTTTTTATTATCACCCACAGTTTTCTTGATTATGGCCATTAAGTTTTTATTGCTTGAATCAGCTAGAACATTTCCTTGGGGATAATAGTTGGATGAATGGGATAGGACAATGCCATACTTGAAACAAAAGGATGACATATTAGAGGAACTGAAGCATGGGCCATTATCTGTGATGATTCTGGATGGCACACCGAATCTTATGATAATCCTATCTTCTAGGAATGCCACGACTATAGCATCGGTTTCCTTCTTGGTGGGTATCACCTCTACCCACTTGGTGAAATAACCAGTGGTGGTGAGTATCCAAGAATAACCATTGCTCGAGTTATCCTTGAACCTACCGATGAAATAAAGCCCCCACTATTGGAAAAGGGCTTGGACTACTATTGGTTTTAAAGGCAAGGATTTCATTTGTTGCTTTCCGATGAACAACAGACACTAGGGGAAAACTCTGACAGACTTGTGTACATTTGAAAAAAGGTTAGGCCAATAGTAGTCTATTCTAAGGATTTTATGGGTGGTTGTTCTTGCTGCAAAATTTCCACCACAAAATCCTGCATGGAACTCAACGATGAGTTTTTTGGACTCAAGTTCATTAACACATCTAAGTATTAAACCATCGGGGTTTGTCCAACCCAAACCATCTTTTGTTAAACAATAATTAGTTTATTTTAACCTTAATGCTCTTATTTTATGGCCAAGTAGGTGATCATGGCATGTAAGGTTACGAAGGAAAAAGATGATGTCGATATACCAAGGGTGTTGCTCTAATCTCTGAAGCTCGTCTGATACACTTTGTTCTAGATCACTGTTTTGGCAAATTATTCCTAAGGATTTTTCATTTCCTTGGGTCAACATCTTTGCAAGACCCTATCCCTTAATTAACTAAGTAGGTTTTATCTCTAAATCATACTCTTGAATCTTTGAAACCCATTTACCCCTGATGCCTAGGAAATCTTGTTGAGACATGATATCCTTGGCAGCTGCATGGGGTATGTACCCAATGATTTTAGAGTGTCCCACATAAGTTCTAAAATGTTTAAGGGACTTGACAAGAGCATAAGCCTATTTCTCCATGGTGGTATACTTCAACTCTGAATGTTTCAAGGCTCCACTCATAAAGGCTATAGGTTTCTCTTGTCCCTTCTTATTCTTTTGAAACAAAACACCAGCAATGTTATCCTCTAAGGAAAAGGAAAATATCTAAAATTCCTTGGAATAATATGGACTGATCAAGACTGGGGAATTGGATATAACATCTTTGGTAGACTTGAAAGCATATTTCCTTCATCCATCCATTCAAAATTAGCATCTTTATTTAACAACTTTTGTAAGGGCTTCATTAGTTCTGCTAAATTTGGGATGAATCTGCTTATGAAATTTATCTAAATGTTGAAAGACTGTAGATCTTTAATATTTTGAGGCAAGGGGACTTTTTTAATGGCTTTGAATTGCTTAGGATCGACCTTGACACCATCCTTAGAAATGTTGTGTCCCAGTAACTTGCCTTCATCAACCCCAAAGATTGACTTGGCAGGGTTTAAGGAAATACCATATTTCTGACATCTTATGAAAACCTGCCTAAGATGACTTATGTGGTTAGATATTTCCTTTAAAAAAATAGTTAATTCATATTGATATCTTTTGATTATTTTTCCTACAAGTTCTTTAAAGGAAAAATCCACGGCTCTTTGGAAGGTGGCACTGGCATTTAATAAGCCAAAAGGCATTCTTCAAAATTTGTAGGTGCCCCAAGGTGTGGTGAATGTAGTTTTATGTTGATCTTCTTTATTTACCAACACTTGGTTATACCCGGAAAATCCATCCAACATGGACATCATTCCTGATCCTGTTACTCTTTGAATTATTGCTTCCATGTCGAGCAATGGGTAATTATCCTTAAGGAATTATGTATTTAGATTTCTGAAATCTATACATATTCTAATTGACCCATTCTTCTTTCTAACAACAACTAAGTTGGAGCACCACGATGAATGTCTTGTAGGTGCTATGATCCCTGCTGCTAACATCTTCTAAAGTTACTTTTGCACAATGGGGGCCAACTTAGGATTTATTCACCTAAGCTTTTGTCGGAAAGGCTTTACCTCCTTAGCCTCTTCTGTGAGGGGAATATTGTGTTGAAACACATCTTCCCGATAGGATTTAAGCTCTTCATAACTAAATGCCAACGCATCTCTATACTCTTTTATTAAGTTGATCAAACTGTTCCTTTCCTTTTTCGAAGTACCTTTTCCAATTTTTATTAACTTGGGGTCTTTATCGGTTCCTATGTTTATTTCCATATAATCCCAAATTTTTATTGATTCTTTTTTGTTTTTATGATAATCCTGTTGATCAAACAGATTTTCAAAACCTATAAGGCTACTAGGGATGTGATTCCTTACATTATCCTTGCACTCCTGATACTCTTTACCCTCCTGCTGATAACTGATCTTTCCACCCTCAAACTCTTGGAGATTATGGATGAATCTCAAGAGTTGTTCATCATCTTTAAACAATTTCTAGTGATCTACATTATCCAGAATTGAAGGTCTGGAATTAATTTCCATTTTTCCATTCCCATTAATCATCTCATCTGAAGACTGGAGGGTGGATGTTGCTACCGCCAACTTATCTGCTGACCCATTCATTTCCCTAGGGATCTTTTGAATGTTAAGTGCATCAAACCATTCCATGGTGTCCCATATGGAATTTCTATACTTCCTTAGTCTAACACTTTTACACTGATACTGATTCTTAATCTAGAGGATGACAAAGTCTTAATCACCTTTTATGTTCAACATTTTTATTCCCATGTCTTTAGCAGTTTCTAACCCTAGAAGCAATTCCTCATACTCAGCTGCATTGTTCTATGCTTAAAACTTTAACCTAAAAGCAAAGTTGTAGATTTTATTTGAAGGAGAAATGATCACGATTCCCGCACCCTTTCCGGCTTTGGAATAATCCCCGTCAAAGTACATTTTCCAAAATTCATCTATATTTTCATCTTTAATGTTTTCCTTAATAGGGGCCATGAAATTTGATAAGATAGCATAGTTTCCAGAGTTGTCAGTGCAATGTACAAATTCATTTCTAGGCTTTTTAGGGTTTTCTACATGTCGTTTTCTTTATTTCTCCCTATGGAGTATCACCCTTGTGTTTTTTTATGCAGGTATAGTAGCATATGTCCAATCCATTTGAATGTACCCACCAAGAGTTGCAACCCACTTTCTGGATAACAACATACCCCAATTATCTAGCACATCAATCACTACCACATCCATCACCATGTTGATGTCAGGATACTTGGCCAACTTAACATGTAGATTTAAGATTATCCCTACCACATCAACTTCACTTGCATCCATTGCAAAAACATTGTGGTAGGGTCATGTGATCCTTAGATTTAGCTGTTCCATTACTTTTCTTGTTATGACATTTGATGAAACACCTGAATCTAACATGTAGTTATGAAGGAGAAGATTATCAACTAAAAGAGAGACATAAAAAGGCGAGTGGTCTTTGTTATGGAGAGAAATTCCTATGGCTTGGGGTACCACAACAGACAGCTTGACTCCAGAAATCAATCCTTTCCAATATGCAATAGAAATTAAATGTCTAACACTAAAGGATCAGGCATCTTACCTTATTCCAGACGGTTGAAGTAGATCCCCATTGAGCTTTCCAACGTCATCTTGAATTGATAGATTACTTCCTCAACAACAAGTAAACAATACAAGCATACTATATATATTGGTGTTAGATCTATTCTAGCATATATAATCAACAATGTATAAACATTTGAAATCATCCCATGGATAAAATATTCATTCAAACATACATTATTGGACAAGAAAATATATTTCTATTAATATAAAATCAGAGATTACAATGGATACAACCTCTATCAGCACGTCTGCGAATCGAAGAAACTGAATCCCCCACTTGGGCCTCCACCAGTTCAATCCTCCATCTCTCGATAGCAAGCTCACAAGAAAAAGGCAAGCTTGGGAAGAACAAAAAAGTGCTCCAAGGGACAAAGGGATGCAGACTCAAGCACAAGTTTCGGAAACAATGGACTATAGTTTCTTTGCTCTCAATTCTCTCTTATTCCTTCAATGTAACAAAGAGTTCCGTATATAGCTTTTCAAAGGGGTAATGAAAGGTCGAATCTGAGTGATCTCAAGGCATAGGGAAGGCCAGGAGTCAAGTGAGTCGGATCCATGTCAAGGAAAACTCCAAAAGGAATTGGATTTTGTACACATCTCGATGTACGCAGTTTTAGTGGTCAAACCCACATATATATGCGATTAGGGGTTTAAAAGTCGTGTGTATCATTTTTCACATGTTTTTAGGGATGGTCAAGGAAACATCAAAGGACAAAAAATGGTCCAAGGGGTCCAAGGAGTCTGTAGAGGGACAGGGGAAAGGCCATATAAGTGTGATTCACCTGGAGTGGTAAAATCAGCTATAACAGATGCCCCCTAATGTGTGAGGTCAGAGGGGTCATACAATGGCCGAAATACATTATAAGTCCATCCCAGAAGTGGAGTGATGGAGAATCCCAAAATGGAAGACCAACCACCCAATCAGCGTAGTAAACTGATACAACTCTGCACATACTGGAAATACATATAGCAGTCCCAGATACATAAGAGTACAATGGCCATGAATAGGCATGATACAAGATATCACATAAGTGATCATCGCCACGTACAATATAGATAGATCAGAATCTCAATGATGAAGATATACAAAGGAACATGATCTCCATAATGGCTGAAGATATATAATGGATCAAGATCTCCATAATGGCTGAAGATATCTAACATACACTGGAATTAAGTCACGAGAGCTGAAATATCATGAACACTGGCACGATCAAGGAGGTAGCATATAAGAGATGCCACCAATCATGAAGGTCTTCTACACAAACTGCTACGAGTACATGTCCTACTATGTGAATAGAGGTGTCAAGGTCGAACATAGTAGTCCATCGTCTGATTACTGATCATTGATGTATACCGTTAACAAACGCGAGATCACCCACCGATAATGAAAATGGGAATCAAGGTACTAGATTGCAAACTAACAAGTGTGAATAAATGTGTTGAGGTTAAACACTTGAGAGGATCCACCGATCAGGGGACATTGATGTATTCCCAAAGATTGTCGATGGCGAGAGAACCTGCCACTGATGACTGCAAGTCTCAAGGCACTCAAAATGACTCTAGATTCTAATCCCAAAATAAATGATCTGAAGTCGATGGGATGAAATCCGCTGGAAGGAGGGCATTAAGGCATCCCCCATCATCCAACACGAGGTACTCAGCAAAGATGTATAATGTGGAAGGACTTGATCATAAGGTGCACGAACCAGTAACTATACCAGGAATGGCCGACATGCAAAGTCAAGATAACTGAGGAATGGCTGACTCAGGTTTCAACTTCCTTCTAACAAGAGCATAACGATGTATGGTGACTGAATAAAGACAACATAGAATCGATATACAAACTGGGACATCTCTGTGACACAGGAGGCATTGACAGAGTCTCCATAGGGACTGGAAGCTTAACCAGTCGGTGGAGATAAACTCAAATAAACGAGTACAGCTCCTAAAGTCAAACTATAAACCCAACCAGTGGATGTGATATATAGTGCTCTATTCGAAGGTGACACGACTCGATAGCTGCCAAAGATAACATCTTTCCTTGTCCAGATTTTGGTTTTTTAATTTTTTTTGGACTTTTTCAAATATTTAAAAAGCTTGAAAAAGAATAAAACGACTTTATAGTTACAGACTAGGAGGAGACGAGTGTCATAGGGACAAACAAACTAGTTCCAAGCAGTGAAACATACCTATGCTCAATGCAAGGATACATGTGTAGGATAGCGACACTCAAGGGAAAATCCCCTCCCGGTAAAAAGGGAATCAAGCTGCAAAGGATATATAAAATGGCTCTGCATGGCTAGACATGAGACAAGCTTGGGCTATATGGCTGAAACGCGATGTCAAGGAAGCTAGCATAAATCTCAATAAGGCAGGAAAAGCTCATGATAATGCAATTACAACTTGACATAAGGGAGTCCTGAGGGAAATAGGCCAGCAAAAGATCAAGAGGAGTATGAGGCTCTTGCGAAATGTCGTGGCAATACTATACAACAGAATTTGTTGTAATCTCACAGATCGCATAAGGTTACCAATAATACACACTAAAACATATATAAATCTAATCAGAGATAAGAGATAAGAACAGATAGAATTAAATAGATTATATTATTACAATGAGTCCATACAATGCAGGGAACTGAACTGGGTTCTCGTCTAGCTCGACAGCCTAATATATATGATTTACATACGGTTACAAAATAACTACCTATCGGTTCGGTGAACCAACACGACTTTAGATGGCCGACCTAATCTCTTAGTTTAGTTGGCCGACTAACTTAGTCGGTTGATCAACTAAGTCAGCCCATCAACTTAGTCTGCTGATCAACTAAGTCGGTCCTTGTTCAAGTCGACTTATCGACTTTCTCCTTCTACATCTCCCCCACGAACAAAACATTTCTTCATCCAGAAGAAACATGGAGGTACACAAAATTTGTTTGTTTTGGTCCTTCAAAAAATCTACTGTGGCGGACTGTGAAGACGGATGGTTGGTCATTTCTGTACACAGAACTCAACAATGGCTGGAGCTATGATGGCGAGGTGATGTTGGAAATTCGTCCAACTCTGCAAAGCTTTTTGGATGTCGATGGTCAGTGTGGTTAAGTTTTCTAGGATCGACATCTTCTCCAAGATGGGAACTTCAGCTATCCTTTCCATGTTGGGGCCCATGAACTAGTTCTGTTCTTCTGCAGTCTCGATAAGTCGTTTCATCTATGGGAAGATGATGTCGACTTTCTCTAAGTTGGGGAGAGCTTGTTGCACCCACTGATGTGCTTCATGTTCCAGTTTCTGTAGTTTGGTGGTTTCCAGCACTATCTGATCTTCTATTGTTGGTCTAAGTGCTACCTCCCTGGGTTTTCTGCTCTCCAATTCCTGAATCCCTTGCTGAGTCTGTCATGTCTACTGATAGAATTTCCCATAGTGAGTAGGCCAGTATCTTAGTACTTCTTCGGTTATGACAGACTCCTCCACATGGTCCTGCAATACTTTATACGCTTCCGAAAATGCAGTGTGCTGTGCTAGTAGGATTCTGGCAGTTTCCTCTTTTTGTTCCTCCTTAGTTTCTTGAATGTGCACTTGGAGGGTCGACACCATGCTCTCGAATAGCTGATATGCTCTTTCAAGCGGCCTATCTGTGTCGGTATCGATAGGTTTTAGCAGGACAGACTGGGCCAAATTCCTGCATCTGTCGAGAAACTTGATTTGGTCTATGTGTTTGGCCTGAATTTCTTTATTTTTCCTTGCACTCCTTGACTTTGCTTCGCTTGCTAGGGTTTTGAGGAGCTGTACCATCTCTGAGTCGGTTAAAGAACTTGCGTCCCTCAAGCTAATTTGGATTTTGGGAGACTTCCCATGATGCTCCTTCCTTTTCTTGTGCTTTACTGCTTCTGTCTCCTGTGTACCTGCAACAGTTGATCCAGGATCTTGGGTTTGTGGGTTAGAAGCTGATGGTTTGTCTGATTAGGGAGGTGGGATGGTAGCTACCTATGGTTGTGTCGATGTACTCAGTTGTGGTGGGCCTGTCTCTAACTTAGGAGGTGGTGGTGGTGGTGGAGATGGTGGTGGCGGTGGTGATGGAGTGGGGGAATGGTCGGGGTAATGGTTTTGGGGGAAGTACGGTGTGGATTTACGTCAGAAGGCATGTCTGCTCCTGGTGTTGTAGTGGCTGGTAGGTCGGCTTGGGGTATGGGGTCGGTTGGTTCAATAGTAGAGGTCATAAGTCCAATCACATCGCCTTCTTTGTCGGATTGTCGTGTGAAGGTCGACGTGATATTTACAAATACTGAGGGTTGTGTTCTGCTATCTGTATACATGGGAGCCTAGGTGGAAATGTTTTGGGCCGACTGAAACAATGCAGGAAATGTCTCGAAGAAAGCTTTTAATTCGGTATCTTTGTCAAATTTTGCTTTTACCGTCTCCGACATTGCGCTTTTGTATAAGTCAATGGGGCTGAATGAATGTTGTGCCGGTGCTTGCTCCTAGATTATTTGTGTCGGTGATGGAGGTGGAGGTGTCGACACAAGATCGACGACATTTTCAGGCGTCGTCGTAGTTTTTGCTTTCTTTGGTCGACCTACTGGGGCTCCTGCTTCGACAAAACGCTCGAACTAGGTTTTGACTGACACTTTATTTGTGGCGGCATCCTCTATAATGTCGAGGGCCGTAGCTACCAGTTCGTCTTCATCATCTGATGATTCGACAATGATAAGTTTGCGCTTACCTTTTCCTTGTTGTTGTTCTTGCCCTTTTATTTTCTTCCTGGCTGCTGCTATTTCATTGGCGAGTTTCTGAATGACACCTTTTGTAACAGCATACTCAGGGTTGTCTGGTTCGACTTCTCCTATCGGTGCCTGTGTCGGGACGACACTTGCTGGAGCCGAAGGAGTTGTTTGCTGCTATGGTTGTGGCTTTGGTTTTGTAGGCTGTGGGTCTGCTTTCTTTGCGGTCAGAGGTTTGATAGTTATTTGTAGTCGACCAGTGGGTTCGACCGGTATGTCCTCTAACACAAATGTTCTAATGTATAGGTTGAGCTCATAGTATTCCTCTTTCTCTTGGTCGGTGAGTGGCTCCTTGATCGAGAAGTCGATCTGTTTCACTACTGCTGGTACTGGTATCTTCATCTTAGTCTGTCGAGACAATTCTCGGAAGATTTGGTCGACAGACGGATAATAGTCGAGGGCTTTGGCATTGGAGGCCTCATCCTGCATGTAACACACCGAGGTATGGTCGAGCTCCAACTGGATGTGGGAGTTCGCGGGTAGATTTCATTGGATGTTCTGAGGCACCCTCCATCTAGTTGTGAGAACTTTCAGTTGTTGGAACCAATTCTCTAGGAATACTTTCCCTCACTCTAGTTCGTGCAGGGTTCCTTTCTGGGAGAAGGGTTTCAACCTCTAGATGTCGAACCTTGATGGTTCCTGAAAGACAGGGCTCCCTTCGAGGTAGATATGGTACATAATGATCCATAGGATGAGGGAGGGGAACTTGATGATTCCTCCCATCTCTTGGCATCGCTCATAGATGGTTTTTAGCAGGTCGACGACATAATCCCCCCATCTGTAGAGTCATCCATCGATGGCAATAGTGTCGATGAATTCCAGCATTTCTAACTTGAGGTTGCTGCCTTGACCTGCTAATGTGAGTGTGATTACGATGATTTTGGCCACAATCTGTGGCGTTCGAGTTGTGATTTGGCTGATCATCAACCCTTTTGAGTTTTTTCTGGAAGGTGATCCCGTAAGCTCTTCGACCAGTCCTTCTTTGATTCTGACTAGTACAGGGTCTCCTTTATTAGATAGGCCAGTCAGTTTGGAAATGACATCTCCAAAAATGTTGATTGGATCATCAAAGTAGAACCGACCGTTTTGATAGCGACTGATGATGAATTTCACAGCAGCTTCCTTCGTGCCACCAAAGCTAGCCATTAGTGGGGCATTGGCATAGCTAAAGATAGTGTTGCACTTTATTTTCTGTGCTACCTGGGTCGCCTTTTTTTCGACAAAGGCCCACTCTTGGATCTCAGCCCATAGTTTCTGCCATGGACCTTCCTGTACTTTGGCATTTTTTATGTTCTTCAATCTACGGACCAAAGGTGTATCCGCATCCTGTATCTCTTTTTCCTTGGTCGATGCTCTGGTTTGC
Source organism: Pseudotsuga menziesii (assembly GCA_001517045.1). Lineage (NCBI taxonomy): Eukaryota > Viridiplantae > Streptophyta > Pinopsida > Pinales > Pinaceae > Pseudotsuga > Pseudotsuga menziesii. Next base: position 190,843 of record LPNX010266424.1, on the reverse strand, counting down.
TTGGGGGCCATTATGTCTGTTTGGTCGATGTTACTATAGGGTTCTCAGTTTTTGGTCGACTGAGTGTTTAGATGCTTTGGGTGTATAGGTTTCGGTGAGTGAACCTTCGGCGGTTTGGTATTTATAGGCGATGTTGTGTTTGGATGTGGTAATGGCTGCATTAATGGCGGATGTGATGTTCCAGCTGGAGGACATGAGTGTGAGTTAATGGTGACTTACTTTCAGTGCTTGAGGTCATGAATGTGCGATGGGACTATCGAGGTCGTCGGCTGGTGTCGGTGCTGAGAATGGTCGACAAGAATGGTCGATGAAAATGGTCGAGGGTTATGATGTCGGTTGTCAAAATGGTGATTTCTTGTCATGGTTATTTGTCTGTGGGGTATATTGTTATTTTTGGAGAATTTTTTAGTTTTGTATGTATTTTGGTTTTCGGTTATGGTCGTTATATGATTTTTTTTTTTTTTTAGTTTCTATATCGTTTTAGTCGGGCTCCATTAATGAGCTTCCGGAATACTAGGCCCTGTATCATCCTTAGTCTGACTGAACCATTGGGGGCTATTTCTTCGACAGTGTAAGGTCCCATCCATTATGTGTGGATTTTCTTAGGTTTTCCTTTGATCCAACTATTGTAGAGTAAAGCAAAGTTTCAGACCACTAGGTTTTTTTTCTTGATGTTGCGATCATGCCATGCTTTCTGTTGTTGCTTCTGAACTTATTGGTGTTGCATGGCAATGATTCGGTGCTCTTCCAGCTTACTGAGCTGAAGTAGTTGGTCCTTCCTTCCATGTTCTACATCAACATGTAGGATTTTTGTGATAGTAGGTGTCTGTTGTCGGAAGTGTAGTGGGACTAATGCTTCTTGTCCGTAGATTAGTCGAAAAGGGGTTTGGTCGGTCAAACGTTTCTAGGCTATTCTGTATGCCCATAAGACTGCAGGTATTTTCTCATCCTAGTTGTCCTTGTTAGCATTACATATTTTGGTTAACCCTTTTGTTAATGTTTTATTGAAAGCTTCAATCGCCCCATTCGACTGAGAATGATATGCTGTACTCCGTCGGTGGTCAATTTGGAACTGGTCGGTAAGGGTTTTGATAGTTTTGTTGATAAAGTGTGTCCCTTGGTCACTAATCAAGGTTAGTGGGAATCTGAATCTAGTGATGATTTTTTCATAGATAAACTTAGCGGCTATCTCACTCAAACATGTATTGACGGGTTCAGCTTCTTCCCATTTAGTGACGTATTCTACTGCAGTAATAATATAGCTTGCACCTGATCTTTTTGCTGGGATAGGAAATGGTCCTATGAAGTCTATAGCCCAGATATTGAATGTGAGACTGGGGTTTACTGATATCAAGGGAATTTATGTACTAGGCAGGGGTCGACCCAGTCGTTGACATCTATCACATCGACTAACAAAACTTTTGCAATCTCTGTGGAATTTCGGCCACCATAATCCCGACTGTTGGATTTTATTTGCAGTGGTGTCTGCTTGGAAATGTCCACCTGCAGGTCCATAGTGTTCTTCATGCATGATTTGGTCTCATTCATGTTCGAGTACACACCTTCTGAGGATGTCGTCTAATCCCATTTTGTATAAAAATCCTTTAATGAGACTGTATGGTGCAGCCTTCATAGCTAAGATTTCTATTTTCTTGGTATTCATACCTTCTGGTACTTGTCCGTTTTCTAAGAACTAAGCTATTTCCTCTAGTTCTGCTGGCACTGCTTCTATGCAAAATAAATGTGCATCAGGTAAGTTGTCGTTGAATCCGGTCGGTTCTTCTCCTATGTCTATTCGGGATAGATGGTCGAGCCTAACATTTAGCTTTCCTGGTCAGACAACGAATTCAAACTCAAATTCTTGGAAAAGAAGTAGCCAACAACAAATCCATCCATGATGGAGTGGTTTATTGACAAGGTACTTCAGGGCTTGATGGTCGGTATAGAATTTGAAGGGGTTGGCTAAAAGGTAATGTCGATACTTTTGGAGGGAAAAGACCATACCTAGGGCTTCTCTTTCTGTAGTCGAATAGTTTCTTTCAGCTTTATTTAATTTGCGACTGATGTAAACTATGGGATAATCCATTCCATCATCCCCTGGTTGAGTTAGGATTGCTCCTATTTCTATCCCTGATGCATTGATATGCACATGGAATTTGATCGACCAGTTTGGAAACTTTAGGATGGGGGCCTTGAATAGTTTTATTTTTAATTTCTCGAATGAGATGTGACATTCCTCTGTCCAGTTAAACTCTTGATCTTCATTTAATAGTTCTTTGAGAGGATAGGTCATATCTGAATAGTATCTTATAAATTTTCTGTAATAGGCTATATGGCCAAGTAACACCCTGACTTGTTTGGGGTTTACTGGTGGTTTCAAGTCGAGCATAATTTTAATCTTTGCAAAGTGGACCTTGATACCTTATTTATAAACAATATTCCCTAATAGTATCCCTATGGGAGTCATAAATATACATTTCTTAATGTTCAGGGAGAGTTGAATCTATCGACATCTCTCGAGCATAAGTTTGAGCCATTTGCAATGATCTTTTAAGGTGGAGTATATTGTCCACTCATCGAAGTATATTGCCATGGTCTTATATATGTATTCTTGGAATGTTTTGACAACAATTCGAGAAAACACTGCAGGTGCATTCTTTAATCCAAAATGCATAACTTTGTAAGAAAAGGACCCAAATTCACACACAAATGTTGTCTTCTTTTGATCTTCTTTAGCTATTGGTACTTGGTTATAGCCTGAGAATCCATACGTAAATGAGTAGCATTCATGTCCTGCAACTTCATTTAGGATTTCATCGGCATAAGGGGTTGGGAATGGGTCTGTCAGTGTTACTTTGTTGAGTTCCCTAAAGTCGACACAAATTATTAGCCTGGTCGGGTCATGTTCTTGGGCTGTACGACCATTGGACTTGCCCATTCTGATTGGTCGATAGGGTAGATGATTCTTGCTATTAACATGTTATCAATTTCATTTTTGACTATTTCCTTGTATTTGTGAGCCAGTTTGTAAGGTCTTTTCTTAACAGATCGAACATCAGGTTTAGTATCAATTTTCATTTCTCCCATTTCTTGAACTAAGCCTTTTAGGTCTTTATAGTCCCTGGCAAAGACATCTTGGAACTCTCTTAGTAAGTTCACTATCTCTGGGGTCTGTTGTTCGTTCCAATAGTCACTAATTTTTGCTAGTTTTGGTCGGTCATTGTTTGAGATGTCGACTTCTTTAGTTTTTATTTTGGAATCTAGCCACTCTGGTGCTTTAGCTTCATTGATCAGTCAACTTCCTTCTTTGAACTATGAGAATGTGGCAGGGAAGCCGACTGCAGTCATTCTATCGGTATCTTGTTTGTCGGTTGTTGCAATTTTTAGGATCGATCGGATGGGTTTTGTTGTTTCGACGTGGTTGGATTTCCATCTGAAGCTCTTGCCTTCTGTGTTTTCATTTTCTAATTGTAAATGGGTCAATTGTGGTCTTGACCATGTTTGTATATTGTTACAGTCCTTTATCTGTTGATGGTCTCGTGAGGGTTTTTTTTCGGTCAGTTGGATAAATTGTTTAATTTGCTTTGCTGTCTCAGCTAGATTTTCATTTTGAGGTATGAAATTGAAGTCTTTAATAAAATTTTCCCTGAGTTCGTGCCATAAGAAGGTTTCACCTCTAGCTTCTTCCATCTTATACCATTTGTTTGGCAAGTCGGCTAGGGTTGAGGGGAACAAATGTGGCCAGGCTCGCTCATCTTTGTATCCAAGTCTTCTCCACTCCTTTTCACAAGTTTTGATATGTTCTTCTGGGTTTTGACCTTGAGTAAATACAGGTATCTAAACTTGCTGGGTTAACTTGTTTCCTCCAAACCTCTCAACAAATTAGGTCGAAGTAGTTGTCCAGGTCTGCAATTTTGTCTGATGGGTATCCCACCATCTAGCTGCTTGACCTGTAAACATTTCAACTAGGCTTTGAAGCCCGCCATGTTCACCAATGTTTTTAGATACTTGCTCAATATGCATGACTGGTGATTCCCTCTCCTTATACCTTGGTAGTTGTGTAGTATTTAAGTTGGTTGGTTGTAAGGTAGGGCGTTCCCTTATTTTATTTTTGAAGATTTTTGGGTCAATGGATACTATGAAGCACTCTTGGGTGGGATTTTTCTGTACTTTTTGTATAGTCCAACACCCTTTTTCTTGTGTTTCCTAATTCTCAATCTCCTAATCATATAATTCAGCATCTGAGTTATAACCAATTGAGTCTTGGTTACCTAAGTTAAGTTCTCTATGGATGTTTGGTTCTGTGTATTCTGCATCGTTGTGGATTTGGTAAAGTTGTCTGACATCGACTTCGAGTCATCAATAGGTTCAGTCCAAGGTTCCCCTTGGGATGGATGAATGGGTACAATGACCTTTTAATCGTTTCATTTTAATTTGATTCATTCCTTGTCCAAGGATATGGATGCTTTCATCTTTCTACCCCAAGGTCGAACGAATAGTGTTGGGAAGGAGCTAGCTCCTTCTTTTGGGTCAATGATTTCGAAGTCAACCTTGGTCGAGATTCCTTTGATAGTCGTATCGACGTTTTTCCAGACTCCAATGGATTCAATTAGGCCTTGGTCGGCTAGTTTCAGGTATATTCCTGACTCATATAGTCGAGGTCGACCAATCTGTAACCAAGTGTCACGAGTCATGATATTTACTTGTGACCCGAAGTCGAGCACTACTTGTCGGATGTGGTAACCTTCGATTTCCAGGTCGACAAGTGGGTCGGCATCACTTTTGTCTTTTTGGTTCAAGCTGTAGATGTTTTTTGTTTGTTTTTCAGGGTTGGTACCTTTTATTTCATGCAATAAGTCAATGAACTGAGATACTGATTTATCTTGAACAAGATCGATTATTTGATTTATTGTGTTGGGTCAACTGTTATCGATGTCTTCTTGTCATGCAATGTTTTGAAAGACATGGGTTGCTTTTTTATATGTTTGTTTTTCATGCCGTGGAATGGGATAGACATTTGTTTCTTTAATCTTACTAATTCAAGGGTTATCAGGTCTTGTTTTTGTTCCTTGTCGAGTTACAATATGTAAATTTTTAGTAGTTATTACATCATGTTTTTGTACACAAGACAAGACATTAACATTTTTCTTGGTATTAATTTTTTCTAACATAGTAGGGAAATCCTCAATAAAGTGATCGCCTACTCCACAGTGGGTACAGAATTTGAGATCAGTCCTGTCCTTGTATGGACAGTCTGCATACCAGTGACCTTCTTTGTAACATATAAAGCACTGGATGGGTCGGCGCAGGCGTATGTCACGATTCCTAGGAAATCGACCTCTTCCTCCGTAACCTTGGCGTCGATTATCGTACCGGTGCTCATATCGTTAGCCGTCGTATCTTTGTCCATTTTGATCATTCGGTGGATTTTTTTGCTCGTTATGTTGTGCCACTGCATTTGTTTGGTATATGACCTGATAGTTTTGTCTGTTCTTTAGGTTTAACTAACAGTCGGCAGTGTTATGACTTTTGGTTTCACATATGGTGCACCAGGAAGACTTGCCATTCTTCATGTTAAATGGGAAGTCTATTGTAGAGTGATCTCTGTGTTCCTGGCAAATGTCGCAAAAGGATTTGGTCTGTACGAATCGGACGTCTTGTCGGCTATATTCTTGTTGACAGTTATCTTTCGAGTGGCTGTTTGTTGAGCATTTGGTGCACCAGATCTCCTGATTCTTGAGGCTTAGCTCCTTCAGAGACTTCTGTACATTCTCGAGCTGTTGTTCCAATCTGTGGTCCATGGGGTAAGTGGGTATATCCTCGTCCATCTCAACCTGAAGAGCTTTTGTTAGCGCATCCTCGTACGTTTTGAATATCTCCAGACTAATGTGTCGACGTACTTTTTGCGATAGTCCTGCAAGAAACCACTAGATTAGTAACTGTTCGTCTATACCACAATCCAATTGGCTCAGTAAGTCTTTCCAATGCTTATCATAGTCGCGGACGGATTCTCCTGGATTTTGTGAGTCAGTTTTAAGATTCTTCACGGCCAAGTGTTTAGCATCTGGAGTTTTAAAAAATGACAAAAATTACGCCTTAATCTCGGCTTTTGTCACTCTGGGTTGTCTCTTCGAAAAGGTCATGTACCATGTCAATGCTCTTTTCCTTAAGGCTCCTACAAACTGTGCCATTTGTCTATCTTCATCTATAACCTGGTTGGCTTCCCAAGTCGACTCGCAGACGAACCAATGTCGTCAAGGGTCTTGATCTCCTTCATATAGGGGGTTGTGAGTCGATCCGTGACCCATTTTTGAATCACTATCACTGCTCTCAGAAGTTGGAGGTGGTGGAGGTGGGGGTGGTGATGAGGGTGGTGGTGTTATTGATTTATTCATGCCTGTAGAATTCTAGTCGATGGAACTTGCGTTCCCGTTGGTTGTCGATTCTTTGTCGACGTGTAGTTTTTTGATGTCGAATTCTGCTATCGATGGTCCACTGCAGCTATTTGTTCACAGGTATGATTGTTTGATTTCTTCTAAAGCTGTATTTGGCGAGGGGGGGTGCTCCTTCATGTGTTGATAAGAGTAAGTGGATACTTCGGAGGGAGGCTGCCGCTTGAAATGTCACCCAGTTCCCTTCCACCGGTCAACGTATAATAAGGTGTCATCCAGGGTAAGTTTCATCACCTAGTCGGCTCCATATACTGAAGTCACCAGCTCATAGTCGGAGGTCTTCTTCGACAATAGTCTGTATTCAAGTACGCGAATTCAATGGGGAAAGGGTTGTTCCTTCATTGGGAGCACTTAATTGGAGAGCTTATGGCTGCTCTATCCAGAATTCTTCCTCCTTAGGGGACACTTCTTGCTCCATGCCCTCTTCATGTCGGTCATGACCCAACTCTGGCGGATTCTCTTCGTGGTTGTTCTCCCTAGGGTTTTGTCCTCTATGCAACTCTAAGGCCCATTCTCGTCTTGCTTCCCTTCTCTGGTGTTGCTCTTCCCTTTCGATTTTATGAATGTCCAACATACTTTCATAGGATACTATTCTCTGAAGGTCCTTCTTAGTTGACTTCTCATTAATGGTGACTGATATCGGATTCTAGTCAACTAGGATCCACTATACTCTATCTTCGACACATGACCAGCTACCCCCCCATAGCCTACCCGATGCTTTTTAGAAAGCCCGGATAGTTCGGTCTATTTTCTTAGGAAGTATTCCCACTCCCTTTCGACAATGAATTTTTCCCACTTCCTCTGCTTCTCCACCTAGTTAGAGTTTGTTGGCATTTCGTGAAGTGATGGTCGAGGTTTGACGATATGTGCTACTCCTTTCTCAATCAAAAATTTGAACATCAAGGTCGATAGGAAACACAGAAATTGTTCGGCGAGGTCTGTGTAAAATTTCTCTTTCACTCTTTCTACCGAAGTTCTGTCTTCGATTGCTTTTTCCTCACAGAAGTCGTCAGTGATTTTTTGAAACCACTCAGACAAGTTCATTCTACCTCCATAGATCAGTCTTTCCAGCAACTGTTGTTCTTTAATCCCGTCTGGCTTTCTCATCCAGGAATTTCATCAAAAGTTGGGGCATTGATTCGACAAACTTTTCATGCATTTTTATGAAAAAAATTTCTTTTGCTTGTGCGACTATTAATCTGTTCCTTCATGCGTAATTCTGCAAGTAGTTTGCAATTTTATGATTCCACCAGTCCTTAATATCTTGCTCTAGTATCATTTGTTGGCATACATTCCAGTCGTGTACTACCGGCAACGGAACCAATGTTGTAATCTCACAGATCACATAAGGTTACCAATAATACACACTAAAACATATATAAATATAATTAGAGATAAGAGATAAGAACAGATAGAATTAAATAGATTATATTATTGCAATGAGTCCATTCAATGCAGAGAACTAAACTAGGTTCTCGTCTGGCTCAACAGCCTAATATATATTATTTATAGATGGTTACAAAATAACTACCTGTTAGTTCGGTGAACCGACGTGACTTTAGATGGCTGACCTAATCTCTTAGTTTAGTCAACCGACTGACTTAGTCGGCTGATCAACTAAGTCGGTCCTCGTTCAAGTTGACTTATCGACTTGCTCCTTCTACAGACTCCCACACCCTAAGTGACAAAATGTCAGCATGGGCACCAAATGCAAATAAGGCGCTAACTAGGGTACCCATGTAAGGTCAAGCTCTACCACTCATATCATGCCACTTCTAAAACAGCAAGATGGTTTCGTGACACAATCGAGTGGGTTCTTACCTAAGGTTATGATGAAACGATCATAAGGTCATGAAAAATGCAAATGATGGTGAAACCTAACCTATATTCCAATTTAGACATGATACCTGAGATCGGCATGAACGAGTCAATCCAACAGCTGAAACGACTCTCAAAAAGGTCTCCTACATCAATAATTAGGTAAAAAACGGTCCAAAATGATTAGAAATAGTACAAACTATAGGAAAGGGGGTAAAATTTTTCAAAAATTTGAAAAATTTCTATAAATAGTAGAAAATTCAAAATATTATAAAACATTTGAAATTTTTACCCAATTGAGCTCAAATTTTCAACAATGAATTCCGGGAGATCCAACCGGCGGAATTCACTACCGCTTCTTCTAGGTACTTACCCATGCTCTTCTCTTCCATTTTAATGCAATTTTTATCAAATTCCATGGTCATTTGAGGTTTCTAGGCCATAATAAAAAAGGCACTATGACCCACGTGAAAATCGAGGGCTTTTCCACATATAGGGCTAGATATACGCGGAAAATGCCCCCAAACCCGTGTACATATGCGACTGTTTGGAAAATAGTCGCGTATGCGGCTGCGCATGAGATTTTTCAAGTAATCTAATGGGAAAACTTGCAATTTTTTGTGTAGGATGGTCCTAGAATGAAGAGAGCGTGAACATGGTGATGTAGAGGAGGCAGTAAGGGCTGATATAATGGCTCAACAAGTGCTACATGCATGTGGACTCTACAAGTTCTGGTGTCTTGGTGGCTTGAGGGCCAAACCAAGACCATTGCAGATGCTGGTGGATTATTGGGATCCAGACTCTGAGTCCTTCCAGATAGATGGGATGTCCCTCACTATAGAGGTGGAGGACATATACTTTATTACTAGACTTTCCCGACGGGGGGAAGTAGTGAACATTCGTTCTCACGGTGGGCCTGGAGGTGGCTTGACTATCGATGAGTACATTGCAGTGTACTGCTATCCAGACACAGAGAAGGTGGGGAGTCAGATCCCAACCAAATCTATGCAGGTGTTGGGCCTAAAGGCCATACTATTGAAATTTGGAAGGATAGCAGGCTTGGCTTCACTCCACCAGGCTTCGCGGCCTCTGATGTTCTATACAGTGGAGTGCATGCGACCCACGGTCTATGACCGGAGCACTACACTACCGAGCAACATGAGACGTCAGCTCAGTGAGTGTAAGATAGGAATGGTGTGAAAATTCGGGTTCAGTAGCATACTGAGCACATTTTTCTTCGAGCATGTTCCAGGATTGGGCTCTAGAGTTGACGTTCCTCTTCATGGGGTTCGAGATCTGGCCCAATGGTGTTGGGAAGATGCTATGCGCAGACCTGGGGGGAGGTAGGGTGGCCAACCCCTATCTAGATGATTTATTTCCGTGGTGGCGATGACAGATAGTTGCCATCAATGACTACCCCTATGTGGGGATATATTTCCGGGGGGACCTGGACATGTCGCTACCACCGGTATCGGCATATGGCGATATAGGTAACGAATCTTGACCCTCTCTTTAAATTTTTGAATTATTTAATTTTTTGTGTTTTCTGATTATATGGAATCAAAAGACATATTTTTGGGTGACAATACATAGTGATATCTACCATTTGCATGCATATGTGGGACCAAGACATCCTGAAGGCTTCCCTCATCATAGACGGAGGGGAAGAGGAGACGATATCATGGGTGTGGTTGCAGAGCGGATGCTGTTGGGGCGTGGACCTTGAAGGTCCTTAATTTTGGCAACTCCGTGGTTTTGGTGTGAAGCTTGTAAGCGGAGTTGCGTTCCAAAATAGTCTTAGGGGTTTCGGGGTTGGGTCAAAGCCCCTCTTTTTGTAAATAACCCATGGTTTAAGCCCATGGTTTTTAAGCCCATTGTTTAAACCCATGGTATTGTAATAGTGCACTTGTATAAATAGGCACTTATGTAAAGGAGAAAAGAGCTTTTTCATAGGTTTTTGTATAATGATAATTTGATGCAAAGAAGATAAGGTCTATTTTGGGGTTAAGGCTAAGTCCCAGCTGAGTGCATGGATGACCTCTATAGCTGAGTGCGTAGAGGGTTTTGGAAGAAAGCTTCTGCAACTAAGTGCGCAGTTTTGGGTTGTTGAGAAGATTTGCAGCTGAGTGTGCAGATCAGAACTATGTTGTTTGTAAAAAGTTGAATATAAACGCAGTTCTATGGATGTAGCCCCTACACTGGGGGTGAACCATGTATATCTTGTGTTGTGGTGGTTCTTTTTATTTTATTCTTGTTATGTTTTTATGCATTTGATAAGTAGGTGAATGATAAAGTAAGATAAACTGTTAAGTATTAACTTCGCTGTGAATTCCCAGTTAAGGGTTAAGCAAGTAACTGTCTTTTTATCTAAACTGTGAAGCTATTTAAGTGAATATCGAAGCTCTGTATTGCATAATTATTCTTTGTTAAGGCTAAAGGTACAGTAATATCCCTATTTTGCCTGCAGAAACCTGATTCTACGGCACCCCGTAGCTATTTTGGGTGAGACTGCAACCTGTTCGCAAGTTGTTGCCGAAAGGGTCAACACTGTGGGTCTCTTTGTTGGTGCAAATATAAAAGTATAAGAACCTGGGTCTGCCCTAATCCCAACAAATTGGTTCCGTTGCTGGTTGAACCAGTATCTGCTTCAAGAGGGATCTACGTCGTACCTGGAGGGATATGATTTGGAGGCCCTCAGTAAAAGAAATTAGTGACTGGGTTGAGGATACCTATCTGAAATTTGCTGAACAAGAGAATAAGGATCCTTTTTGTAGCTTAGATGACTTCTTGCAAAGGTACATTTTTTCTGATATTTATGAAATTTTCTTTGCTAGTATCCACATAGAATTGCACCAGTGGTTATCCAGGTTGACAGAAAGAAAGACAAACTTCCAAGAAGATCAGTCTCTTGACTGGACCCCAGAAAGAATTAAGCTATTGAAAAGTGTGAACAACGCGGTATCAAGAGCTGTTGACTTCTGGACAACATGAACCCTTGAAGCATTTATGATGGAGTTCGCCATCGACACACATACTTCCTTCAACGCAGCAGAAAGACAATTCTTCAAAGGACCAAGGGGTAAGTACCTGAATTCCTTAAGTCTGAAAATTAAAATGCTCTTGGCTAAGAAAGGCATATTGCTTATCCAATTAGATTGTTAGATTTATTGCTACTAACCTATGATTGGAAGCGAAAGTGACTTCGACGAACAAAGTGGTTTTCTTCGCAACGGTAAAAGATACAAGAGAACTTTTGGATCCTATACCCTAGGCTAGAATACCAGTTATACCTCAATAGTCCTGAAGAATCTGAATCTGAAGAAACCCCTTTTGTTAGAAACCCTCCTATAACTCCGCAGCGAAGACCTGTTATCCCTGAGAACCCTTCGCAGTCTGC
>LPNX010266424.1:109589-174623 GCA_001517045.1 Pseudotsuga menziesii | reverse complement strand
TTGTTTTCCATCCAGATGGTTGATGACTATTTTCAGGATATTGTTCAGTACTTGTCTATAGGTTTTGCACCCTCTGAGATGACAACACAGTAGAAGAAGCAGCTGGTGGTTAGAGCAATTGAATTTACCTTGATAGCAGGACAACTATATAAGATGGGACCAGAAGAAATACTGCGTAGATGTGTATTGGAACATGAAAAGCCATTGATTTTGGCTGAGGCACATTCTGGAGCAGCAGGAGTTCATTATGCAGGAAAAGCTATGGCACAGAAGATTCTGACAGTTGGATTGTGGTGGCCTACAATTCATAAGGATGCAATAGAGTATTGCCAGAACTGCAATATCTGTCAGAGGACATGCAAACCATCCAGGAGGGATGAGATGCCTCTGGTTCCACAGGTAACTTTACAAGCATTTGACAAGTGGGCTATTGATTTTGTTGGACCAATCAATCCCCCTGCAAAGAAATCTAGAGCAAGATACATTATTATAGCAATTGATTACCTTACTCGTTAGGCCGAAGCTCAACTAGTCAAGGACTGTAGCGCTGCTACAGCTACGAAGTTCATCTTTGATAATATCTTGTCGAGGTTTGGATGTCCTAGAATTCTTATGAGTGATCAAGGATCACATTTTCTGAATAAGACTATTGAAGCATTGACCGAAGAATTTCAAGTATATCATCAGAAGAGTACTGCCTACCATCCTCAAGCAAATGGAACTGTTGAAGCCTTTAACAAGATCCTTAAGCACGCTCTGACGAAGGTTTGCAATGTTAAAAGAAATGATTGGGATCTTAGAATTCCAGCAGTATTATGGGCTTATAGAACCACTTGCAAGAAGTTGACAGGCCATACACCTTTTAGGCTGGTATATGGACAGGAAGCAGTTATGCCCATGGAGTACATTGTTCCTAGCCTCAGAATATCTGCCTTCACAGGGATGGATGGCACAGTCATGTTGAATGATAGGCAGGAGAAGATACTGGAACTAGAAGAAGATAGATTCATTGCAAGGTTCCAGCAGCAAGTACAGAAAGCTAGAGAAAAAGCATGGCATGATAGACACATTAAGAATAAGCATTTTCAGAATGGTGATCTTGTGCTCTTGTACGACAGTAAATTCATGAAGTTCCAAGGTAAGTTCAAGACACATTGGAAAGGACCATACATAGTTCAGAAAGTTACCAATGGTGGTGCAGTTCAGTTAGCTAAATTGAATGGAGAAATTTTTCCCTCCATGGTGAATGGAAGTAGATTAAATAAGTATAGGGACAAGCCTATACCCCCTGATCAGAAGTAATAGCAAGAAGAAGAGTCTAAGTACCAAGAACAGTTGAAATTGGGTACTAGACTATAATGAAGTTGTTCTCAGAGAAGATTTGGCAGATTGTTGGAAGTGTTGAAGGTTGTGGAAGAAATTCTATCGTGGGTCGAAGCTCAAAGCTCTGTCGAAACTGGTGTCAGGATGTCTCGAAGGTATGTACTATGTCGAAGGTCCTTATTGTGGAGAAGCTGAAGTTAATGGTTGTGCCGAAGATGAAAGGTGTGTCAAAGCTTAAAATATGACCATTGGAAAAAATCAGATTTGGCAGCACCGGTACGTTAACTGCATTAACTGCCTGTAATGATGAGATTTTGGGAAATCTAGCGTCGTTTGGACAAGATCTACTGCTGTTCGGTCAGATTTGGTGTCTTTAATGCACAATTATGGCAGATTTGGTCATTGGATTCTATAAGAAGACACCCATGCCTGCGAATTTCACATTACGCATTTTCTTGAGTTGAGTCCATGTCAGCTGATCGCGAAGTCCCGGAATTGTTGAGAGAATTCAGACAGAGGGGTCTGCAGAACCTTATGAGAAACCCACCTGCATATGCACCTTGCGAAGAGAATCCCCCAGCGCTAAATCAGCCAATGCAAACATGATCAACCAGAAATAAATTTAAGGCAGAAGTTCTCTCTAAGCGGAATGAAGAAAGACACAAGCCATCAGGAAAGACACTGGAGGATCCCGAGATGAATCCTGCTGGTTCCACAGAGCTTCCACCTAAAGGTATTGAATAATTTGGTGAGGATGAGAACGTTGCACTGCAGCATCCACCATATCTTTTGCCTGTTTGACCAGGAGTTCAGCCACCTCGGTGGACAGCCAAGTTCACGTTACATACCCCTTCGCTGCCATAGGGTGTGCAATTGGTGAGAACGGAGAAAGTTCAAGGGATGGGGTCACTGATAGATTTAGAAGGCCCAATGATTCCCATGACCATCATAAATATTATGAAGAGAAAGATGACGCCGAAAGATATTTCAAGAAGGAAGATAGAAGAATGAGAGACAGTCATAGGGAACATGGGCATTCTGCTAAGGATGAAAGGATGAAGGATAGAGTAAGCCATGGCAGTGATAGAAGTAGCAGAAGGGATGATGATGATGACAGGAATATAAGGGAGAAAGACGGCAAGAGGATTAAAGATTATGCTTACAGAGATGCAGACGGATACAGAGCTCGACAGAGTGCAAAAGGAGATAGTGGAGAAGGAGCAAGCAACCGAAGATATCATGCGTAGCCTCAACAAGTAGTTCACTATCTTTGCCAACAAGATTCTTCCACCAGAAAAGCAGCAGAGTGTCCTGGGATGGTACACTGGTGAGTCTTAGGGGCCTGTTGGGGCGCGAACCTCGAAGGTCCTTAATTTTGGCAACTCCGCGGTTTTGGTGCGAAGCTTGTAAGCGAAGTTGCAGTCCAAAATAGTCTTAGGGGTTTCGTGGTTGGGTTGAAGCCCCTCTTTTTGTAAATAACCCATGGTTTAAGCCCATGGTTTAAACCCATGGTATTGTAATAGTGCACTTGTATAAATAGGCACTTATGTAAAGGACAAAAGAGATTTTTCATAGGTTTTTGTATAATGATAATTTGATGCGACGAAGCTAAGGTCTATTTTGGGGTTAAGGCTAAGTCCCAGCTGAGTGCTTGGATGACCTCTGCAGCTAAGTGCGCAGAGGGTTTTGGAAGAAAGGTTCTGCAACTAAGTGCACAGTTTTGGGTTGTTGAGAAGATCGGTAGCTGAGTGCGCAAATCAGAACTGTGTTGTTTGTAAAGAGTTGAATATAAACGCAGTTATGTGGACGTAGCCCCTACACTGGGGGTGAACCACGTATATAGTGTGTTGTGGTGGTTCTTTTTATTTTGTTCCTGTTATGTTTTTATTCATTTGATAACTAGATGAGTGATAAAGTAAGATAAACTTTTAAGTATTAACTTCACTGTGAATTCCCAGTTAAGGGTTAAGCAAGTTGTTGGCTATCTAGGTAGACCCAGGTTTACTAATATACATATACCAACAATACCCCTATCTCACTGGCCCTTTCGGCGACAGACCACAAAACGGCCTGAAGTCTCACCCGAAGTGATCTTATGGGTTGGCCGAGGACTCAGGTGTCCTCAACCAGGTTTTGTAGCATCCTGGGGTCTCGCTGTTTCTCTTAGCCAACAAGATCTCTCTACGATGCGCAGTTCTCTCTTACTCATGGGTTCTGACAGGGGAAGGAATCCTATTGCATCGCAGCATGTTGGAGTAGGGTCCTACAGCTACAGGAGAAGCTGCCATTTTGGTGAATAGACAGTTTTGGCAAAGATATAAGAGATAAGGTAAAGCTACGACGTCGTAGCATGTTTCTAGCTGTAGATCAGAGCCGAAAATTGTGACTATCGGGATAAAGAAGTCAAAGAAGACGACAGTACATGAGCGACCGATAGGAGATATCTCACCCACTGCATTCAAGGCAGCGGCTGAGAAGAGAGAGTTCACCCACTGCATTAAAGGTAACGGCAAAAGACAGGAGGGCTTAGCTACCCTCATAAAGGAAAAAGGGGCAACGAGGCCAAGGTATTGAAGATGAAGGACAGAGAAGGGAAGCGGCGCCCAGTACCCATGGTCAGCGTCGGGAAGCATGGAAGACTACAGAGAGCAGTGGTGTGACGGAAAGCGACTACTCCAAGTACACATACACTAACTGTCACTAGTTTGGGTTTTGGGTTACTATTGGGACAGGCCCACAGTGTTGTAATGGCAAGACCTTCGGGCCACCTATAAAGGGATGAAAATAGTATTGTAAAAGGTTAGCTATTCGGATAACCTGTAGCTAATTAGTCTGTTAGCTCATTAGTTATTTTGTATTGTAATAGAGTCGAGCTCTGGTTCTGTATTCAGTCTGTAGTATCTTACTGTAACCAGCAGCTGGCTCATAGAAGGATGTATATAACAATCCGCAGGGATTGACAGAGAGAGAGAGAGAGAGAGAGAGAGAGAGAATATTGTAAGAGGGAAATATAGAAAAAGAGAAGAGATCTAGGAGAGAAGGGCTCCCGACAGTGAGTGCGGAGTTACCTAGAAGATCTCTAGCAACACAATAGGTTGCAGCAGAACTGTGTACTCTCTCAAGATATAATAAACACAGTCCTGTGGACGTAGCTTCTGCCTTGGAAGTGAACCACGTAAAACTAGTGTGTTATGTGATTATTTCATGTGATTGTGCTTTACTTAGTTGATATTTGTTATCTGTTACATGAATGTTGTATATCAATTAGTAAATGTTTGTATGTCCTCATTCAGTTACAGCATTATTGAAGGTTAAAGGCGGATTTCCATGTTTCAAGCGTCTGCATATGAGTTTATCAGTGGTTGTTTCACACAGTAATAAGTCATTCTGTTAAAGTGTTTCCAGTATACTTATTCAGTAGGTTAAGTATAGCGGTGCGAGTGTGTTGAACTGTGGAAGTCCAAGTTAGAGTGTTTAATATCTTGTTGAAAGTTAGCCAAGTCATTCCAACCAGTGCGATAGCCTTTGGACCATGAGGGTCGCAGTGGGCTGTACTATAGTAGATATCGCATTGACAGTAGGCGAGATCGCACCATTAGAGGGAGCTACGATGTGAGATAGCATAGATCACGGGTTAAGCGGAAGAGAGAGTTGCGCATCGCCAGAGTCGTTGCGATGCGATAGGAGTCTTTCCCCTATCAGAACCCATGAGGAAGAGAGACTGCGCATCACGGAGAGAGACCTCGCTGGCTAAGAAGAGCTGCGAGACCCTAGGATGCTACAGAACCTGGTTGAAGACACTTGAGTCTTTGGCCAACCCATTAGAATCACTTCAGGTCAGACTTCAGGCCGCTTTGCGGTCTGTTGCCGAAAGGGCCAGTGAGCTAGGGGTGTTGTTGGTACATTACAGTAAACCCGGGTCTGCCCATATAGCCAACAAATGGTTCCATTGCCAGTTTTGAACAAACTGAGCACTGATGTTATGTTGGCATCCTACTAAAGACGAACTCAACCAGTGGGTTGGGTCTAAGGAGAAAGAATTTTCCGAACAAGAGAACAAGAGTCCTAGACTGAGTACAGAGGACTGGTTACAAAAAAATATCTTTACAGACCTGCATACGATATTTTTTGTGACCTATGGAAATGAGCTTTATGACTGGTTATCAAACTTGACTGATCAGAGCATATTCAGAAAGAAAAGAAACATTGTCTGGACATCGGAGCTGATTCAGACCGTGAAGAGCCTTGATAATCCCATTATGAGGACAGTAGACTTCTGGCTTGCGAGTATGCTAGAAGGCTTCATCATAGAGTTTGCAGTTGAACAGAGAAAAAGCTTCAGCGAGGCTGAGTGGTACTTCTTCAAAGGATATCGCGGTAAGTACCTAAACTCTTTAAACTTGTCCATTAAGATGTTATTATATGAAAAAGGAGTAATGGATATCGTTTCAGACCAATAATTTAAGAAAGTGTGATGTCACAAGATTTTGATAGTGATTTTGATGACATTGGACGTACACGTAGTGGAAAGAAATATAAAGTAGATTTCAGATCTCCCATATTTGAAGACAGTTCAGATAATACTAGACAACAGAGTCATAGTAACACAGACAGAACAGAAGGGGGTATCCCTTACCACCCTTATACTTCACAGAAAACAACCAGGACTCAGAACAATCCCGTAGAAACTCCATCTAGTAGCTCGCAGATAGTACATACTACTGCTACATCACCTCCACCTACACCGCCGAGTGGTAGTAACACAGCAAACCAACATCCACCACACAAAAATAGAATGGGGGATGATATGAAGTTACCTACCTTTAAGGGTACAGGGGAAGAAGACCCAGAGCAGCACTGGTTTCTATGTGAATCCGTGTGGACCATTAAAGGACTCCAAGATGATAATATTAAACTTGTACAGTTGGTCACCATACTTAGGGAACGAGCCTTAACATGGTATATGAAGTATACCTCAGCGATACCCAGAACACTTGTACAGGTCAGGACCGCCATGATCGAAGAGTTTAAGAAACCTAAGTCTGAGTCGTAGTGCATCAAAAAGCTCAAAGACATTAAACAGTTACCTACAGAGTCAGTATGGGACTTTGACCAGAAATTCAAAGCCCTCATAGACCAAGTCAGCTTTGAGTTTGCGCCAGAGCAGCATAAGGAATGGTTTATTGCAACGATGCTCCCTCACATCAGACTACCATTAATGCAGCATAAACTCCTGATGTAGGATGACACGTTGGAGATGGCGATGAAACTAGAGGCTTCACCTCTAGTTGAAACCAACACAGGTATGACAAACCTGTAAAACCAGTTAGCAAATCTCAGATTACAGATGCATGAGATTAGAAAAGGAAAAGAGATTGCACAAGACATATGGTGTATCAAGTGTAAAGCACAAGGCCATACTAAAGACAATTGTCCAGTATTTTTTGAATACTTAGTAAGTGGGGCTCCTAACCCCTTAGTACAAACTCAAGGGCCATGGTGTGAACTATGCAGAACAAGAGGACATCTACCTCAACAATTCCCTTTACTTCAGAAGTATATATAGACACCTAAGAACTTATACTGTACCTTCTGTAAGTCAGTAGGACATGATGACCATACCTGTAGAGCCTATGATCTCATGTTAGACAGAAAACATGACTTGTATAGAGTCCAATCGGAGACACAGGGTCCAGCAGCAAGACCACAGTATGATCCTACTCAGGTTGTCGTGGAGGAGGATTCAGAGGATGAGGCCATGAAGGAGGATTTGGCCGTGGTGAAGGCTTTGGCCATGGTCGTGGACCAGTCACTTGTTACAACTGTGGAGTTGTAGGACATTATGCTAGGGACTGTCAAAGCCCCACTACGACATGTAATTATTGCAAATCTTATGGTCACGCTATAGAAGAATGTCCTACCTTGATAGCTAAGATCAGAAAACCTAATCCAGAAGTACACCAGAACATCCATCTTATTGCTACTGAGCAGAAAGTGCCAGAACCAAGAGTCAACATTGTGACGCAGCGGTGCTTCCACTAGTGGCACACCGCAGGATATTGAAAAGAACACAGGACCGGAGTGGGTGCACAAAGCTACTAATAAATCAACACCACTCGACCTGTAGAATAATAAAGAAACATTTCAGAAAGCTAAGACTTTCTTTGATGAACCTATACAATCAGCATCACAGGTACTGCCGTCTAGGGGCGTACTGCAGCAAACACCTTGTGGCCTTAGTCCTGTGGAGACATTGCAAGCTACCACATCAGAAAGATGCAATAAGGATGAGCCGACAAGAAGTGTACAATCCTTCCTGTGGAGTTGTCTAAAACTCATGAGAAATGAGAAAGCTATCAGAGAGCTTCAACAGATCATAGATCAGTACCTGCCATCTTCTTCCTCGAGCAATGCACAGCGTGTTGTTCATAACATTATGGGTCATATTGTCTGTAGACAAGGCTTGATGGTAGATCCCACAAAGATTTCCATCATTGTAAACCTTCCATCACCCAACTCAGTAAAGCAGGTGAGGACAGTACTTGGTCATACCGGGTACTATAGAAAATTTATCAAAGGTTATGCAAAGATCACAGCACCTATGGAAAATCCGTTAAAGAAAGATGTAAAATTCCTATGGAATGAGGAATGCCAAAAAAGTCTAGACACACTTAAAGAGAAGATGGTTACACCACCCATCTTAGTATTCCCAGACTGGACCAAGCCATTTCATGTACATGTGGATGCATCTGGCATCGCACTGGGGATCGTCTTAAACCAGCCAGGAGAAGAAGGTATCGATCACCCTATCGCACACTCAAGCAGAAAACTATCCACCGCAGAAAGAACTACACCACTACAGAAAGAGAAGGATTAGGCATGGTGTATGCTCTACAGAAATTCAGGCACTACCTGCTAGGTTCCTCATTCAAGATGTTCACTGACCATTCCGCTTTGAAGTACTTGGTCAATAAGCCAGTGTTAGGGGGACGAATCTGCAGATGGTTACTCCTATTTCAGGAGTATGATTTTGAAATTATTGTCAAACCAGGAAAATTAAATGCCGGACCAGATCATCTGTCGAGGATAGACTCAGGAGAAAAGCCAAGTAACCTAGAGGACAACTTGCCTGATTCATAATTGTTTTCTATTCAGATCGCAGACGAGTACTATGCTGATATCATTCACTTTCTCACTACAGGATGGGCACCTGTTGAGTTTACTAAGCTTCAAAAGAAGCAGTTGGTTGTCAAAGCAGTAGACTTCACCTTGATCATAGGACAACTATACAAGTTAGGTCCAAATGAAGTCCTGTGCAGATGCATCATGCTGCACGAAAAAGAGGCCATTATCAGAGAAGCACATTATGGTACCGCAGGAGGTCATTTCGTAGGAAAGCCGACTGCGCAGAAAATCCTGACCGCGGGATTATGGTGGACTAATTTGCATAAGGATACTAAGGAATTTTGCAAATGCTGCAATATCTACCAAAGGGTAGGAAAACCTTCACGGAGAGATGAAGTTCTATTGCGACCACAGATTACGTTGTGGGCATTTGACAAGTGGGCTATAGACTTTGTGGGTCCTATCAACCCACTAGGAAAATGAACTGGTGCGAGATACATCATCATAGGAACAGAATACCTCACCAGATGGGCGGAGGCTAAAGCAGTAAGGAATTGTGATGCTGCTATAGCTGCACAGTTCCTCTTTGAGAACATCATCAATAGATTTGGATGTCCAGTAATTTTGATGAGCGATCAAGGCACCCATTTCTTGAACCACACTATTGAGGCCTTGACAGAGGAATTCCAGACACAGCACCATAAGAGCACTCCCTACCACCTGCAAGCTAATGGTATGTTGGAGGCCTTTAACAAGATTCTAGAAAACACTCTTACTAAGATCTGCAACAGCCAAAGGAATGATTGGGACCTCAGGGTTAATGCTGTGTTATGGGCTTATAGGACTACATGCAAGAAAATTATAGGACGTACACCTTTGAGCTTGGTGTATAGACAAAAGGCTGTTATGCCTATGGAGTATATTATGCCCAGTCTAAGAATTGCTCAGATCACTGGGATGACAGACACAGAGACAACAAAGGAAAGGATAGCGTAGCTGCTTGCCTTAGAGGAAGACAGGTTCATTGCATGATTCCATCAGAAAGTGCAAAAGGCATGAGAGAAATCTTGGCATGAGAGGCATGTAAAGACCAAGATTTTTTAGATAGGAGACCTAGTCCTCCTCTACGATAGTAAGTTTGTGAAGTTTCCAGGAAAATTCAAGACGCATTGGTTGGGGCCATACCAGATACAACAAGTTACAGATGGAGGTGCCGTTCAGCTCAGCAAACTGAACGGGGAGCTTCTTCCCACTTTCATTAATGGTAGTAGGCTTAAGCTTTACAGTGCTAGCCACTCCACATCCCAGCCTTAACTCAGACAGTTATGTGAGTGCAGATGTCCAGTGTAGTTGAAAGGAGGCATCGCATCGGTAGTTAGTATACACTGGTAGGTAAAAAGCATTCGCATGAGGAGAGTTGAAAAAAAAAACTGTTTAAAGTTTATTTTGCACACGTGATGCGGTGTGACATTGCGGTAAGGCGATGATTCCCCATGCCACGTATCCAGTTTTGAAAAAGGATAGAGGGCCAGTCAATTCGCCTTCTGACAGGCAGTTAATGAAGAAATGAATGGTATACCTTACCATAGATTTGGCTACAGCATAATAAATTTTCTAGATTTAGTAAATCTTCGACGAGACCAGCACCTGCACACAGGTTTCGAGGGAAATTTGATCATATTTCAGCATTTAATGAGGATTGAAATGATGGGTGTGGTCTTGTCCATGCAATTAATACCACCGACGGGTTCAGCCTAGATGACCATTGCGTCCGGGAGTATAGCCTTCAGTATAAAAGCAGATATCATTCATCCAGGACGGTTACTTTTGCAAGATCCGAGAGCTATAGAGTAATTTGTTAAGTTTTCCCTATGCAGAGCTAGTTTCGTTATAGAGTGCTGTGATTTCCCTATTTTGCAGCCATTGCCAATCCGAATTATTGCACCGAGTGGGTTCTGTCTGAGGAGGAACCTTTAGAAGACATTTTGAGACGATTCAAGCATGGAGGCCTTGTGTCCTCTATGGTGACACCACCCAAGGGTATGAAACCAAGTTCATCACAGATCAGACAGCTACCAAGCATGAGGAGCCAATCTCAGATAACAGAAGAATCCTGTCCAGAGCCGGTGGAAGAAGTTCATAGCGCACTAGACTACATTGTTCCACGATTTGATGGCGCACCAGAGGTAAACATTCCCAAGAGTGGTAAGTTTCCTATTCCCATACCACCGATTGATTCTTGAGTAAAGGAAGATGGAGATCTATTAGGATATGCCTATGTTGTTAAATTTATAGATTAAAACCTTGGAGACAGTAAGACATATCCTCAGTTCCAACCGGATCAGTATTTGATGATTCAGAAGAACCCAAGGATAGGTGCAGATGAATATGTTCCTATGGAACATGTCCATATTCTTGAGCGCTCAAGCTTGCTCAATTTGTTGAGAATACCACATTTTGGATGAGGTGCAGAGGTTAATGCCGTGGTGCGCATCCTACTTTCTTGTGTACATGGAGGTTACCTTTGGCTAGGTAACAAGGTTGACCTGAACGTCGACCTGATACACTACATCACTGGGTTGTCCAAAACTGGTAAGGACCCTAAGATACATATAACAGGAAAGACCAAGGATTCTAAGCTACCACCAGCCCTAGTTACCAAGTATAAGCTACAGAGAGGAGGACGGGCTTATGATATCACAAGCTTAATAGACGATACACTCAAATTTACAGCCAGTCTGCTTGCAGGAAGAATGTTAACCAAGGTTCTCCCAAAGGAAGTCACAGGATCAGTAATTCACCTTGCCATACAAGTTGCAGAAGGTGAACAGTTCAATTGGTGTTTATTTTTGTTAAATATTTTTCAGCAAGATTGTTTGACAGCCTAGGATGAAGCAAACCACCCCTTCCATTTCTCATGGTTGCTTATACTATGTGCATTCATCGGGTGGAAGGACCCGCCCCATACCCAGTTTCGACAGCTAGCAAGTGGCGAGCCCAGAGGCGCGCGCTATACCAACTTATGGGAGAGCATCAACCCAGCCAAGAAAAAGAACAATATGATAGTATTCTATGAATACTATAAACTGTTGAAAAGAATCATCCAAGAGACACCGTGGATCAGCACAGAGACTATGGACAGATATGATAACCAGCTTGATTTTATGGCAGACAGCCATAGAATCTACCTGAGGCCAAAAAGGTCTAAAAGGGAAGATTGGGCTAATGGTTGGTTCAGGATGATAGCGCAAAATGTCACAGACATCATCAAAGACTTTGACGATGAGTGGAAACAAGAATTAGAGGATACCACAGCACCACCATCAGGTACCGCATAGACAGACCCATCGAACAAAGGCAAAGACAAAGTGGGGTCCCAGACACAAGATACAGCAGAAGTGCCACTACCGGGAGAAAAGAGGAAATATCCACAGCAAGTGCCACCAGAGGCACAGATGACAAAGGATGGAGAAGAAGCAACACCAGAGGTATAGAAGAGCAAAAAGAAGAAAGCCACAAAACTACCTTTGAAAACTGCATTGACAGATGATGACTATGAACAAATTGCAACAAGGCTTAAGGATGAAATGGACAGCACATTTCATGCGATGCAGGCATTGTAGGGCAAGCTGCAGGGGGCGATAGATCAGCATCTTGTGGAGTTAAAAACACTAACCAAGAAGACTGCCATGATCCACACTCAGTTAATCAAGATGCCCGCAAGAGAAAGTTCAACACAGTCGATTTCCTGCGAGGAAATCTTGGCAAAGGATCGGATCAATACAGTCTTGATACCATCAGGGAGCATCCGATTCCCTGCTTCAATGATGGACATATAGATACAAATTAGGGAACCTGTCGAGGTTAACCTCGCATAGTTTCACATTGATTAGTTACAGATGATCCAGCAGCAGCTAAGCGCAGAGCTCAGAGATAGAGAGCTCGCGACTTATAAACAAAACACACAGCTGAAAAAAAAGAATGCAGCACTCACCGCAAGTTTTCAGACAAAGGCGGAGGAGTTAAGAACATATGAAGAAAGAGAACACGATCTCAATCAGGTCCTATAGAGCATCACATTAGAGTTACCCCAATGTAACATTGAGTTTGCCTTGCCTCTCACGTAGAAGGTAAGAAGAGTTGTAGACAGAGCAAAGGCTCTGGAAGAAACAATAACCAAGATGGAAGAATACCACAAAGCACATATTGCTGAGCTTGAGGCTCGAGCACCGGGCACCCCCTAGGTAGACAAGGAAGCGAGAGTAGAGGCCTTTATACTCATTTCCACACAGATGAAATATCACATAGACGATGCGTAGTCAGTGCTAGCTGATGCGACAAACACATGGTCGGATTTAGATGAGCATCCCAAGAGAGTAGAACTCCAACAAAGCATTCAACAGATAGAGAATGCCACAGCAGCAATGAAGGAAGAAATAAAGAGTTTAGGAGCTCTTGCGAAGATGAGAAAGATGACAAAGATGAACCGCTTTCAACAGGAAGCGCAGTGGTTGAGAGCAAAGGAGATACAAATCAATAATCTACTTCAACCATATCAGGAACAAATCACAAAGCTAGTTGAGGTGGTTGAGCAGAAGGTTAAAGAGTTCACGACAAGCAGAGGTGAAATTGATGCAACAAAAGACTCCAGCATTAGTCAAGATACACTTGAAGTGGCACAAGAGTGTGTCGAAGCTATGCAGAACGAAGTCGGAGGACTTCGGGAAAAATTTAAATGGACTTCGCAGGAAGCCAAGGAGAAGCTACATCAGGAGAAGCCCACTATTAGTGGCTCGAGGACGAGCCACAAGTAAGTGTTAGGGGACTGTTGGAGTAGGGTCCTGCAGCTACAGGAGAAGCTGCCATTTTTCCGAATAGATATTTTTGGAAAAGATATAAGAGATAAGGTAAAGCTAAGACGTCGTAGCATGTTTCTAGCTATAGATCAGAGACGGAAACTGTGACTATCAGGACAGAGAATTCAAAGAAGACGACAGTACCTGAGCAGCCGAGAGGAGAGAGCTCACCCACTGCATTCAACGCAGCGGCCGAGAAGAGAGAGTTCACTCATTGCATTGAAGGAAGTGGTGAAAGACAGGAGGGCTCAGCTACCCTCATAAAGGAAAAATGGGCAATGAGGACAAGGTATTGAAGACGAAGGACAGAGAAGGGAAGCGATGCCCAATACCCATGGTCAGCGCTGGGAAGCATGGAAGATTGCAGAGAGTAGTGGTGTGATGGAAAGCGGCTACTCCAAGTACACATACGCTGAATGTCACTAGTTAGGCTTTTGGGTTACTGTTGCGATAGGCCCACAGTGTTGTAATGGCGAGACCTTCGAGCCACCTATAAAGGGATGAAAATAGTATTGTAAAAGGTTAGCTAGTCGGATAACCTATAGCTAGTTAGTCTGTTAGCTCATTAGTTATTTTGTATTGTAATCGAGTTGAGCTCTGGTTCTATATTCAGTCTGTAGTATCTTATTATAACCAGCAGCTGGCTCATAGAAGGATGTATGTAACAATCCGTAGGGATTGACAGAGAGAGAGAGAGAGAGAGACAGAGAGAATATTGTAAGAAGGCAATATAGAGAAAGAGAAGAGATCTAGGAGAGAAGGGCTCCCGACAGTGAGTACGGAGTTATGCAGAAGATCTCTAGCTGCACAACAGGTTGCAGCAAAACTGTGTACTCTCTCAAGATATAATAAACACAGTTCTGTGGACGTAGCTTCTACCCTGGAAGTGAACCACGTAAAACTAGTGTGTTATGTGATTATTTCATGTGATTGTACTTTACTTAGTTGATATCTGTTATCTGTTACATGAATGTTGTATCTTAGTTAGTAAATGTCTGTATGTCCTCATTCAGTTACATCATTATTGAAGGTTAAAGGAGGATTTACATGTATCAAGCATCTGCATATGAGTTTATCAGTGCTTGTTTCACACAGTAATAGGTCATTCTGTTAAAGTGTTTCTAGTATACTTATTCAGTAGGTTAAGTATAGCGGTGTGAGTGTGTTGAACTATGGAAGTCCAAGTCAAAGTGTTTAATATCTTGTTGAAAGTTAGCCAAGTCATTCCACCCAGTGCGATAGCCTTTGGATTGTGAGGGTCGCAATGGGCCATACTATAGTAGATATCGCGTTGATAGTAGGAGATATCGCATCGTCAGAGGAGCTACGGTGTGAGATAGTGCAAATCGCGGGTTAAGCAGAAGAGAGAGTTGCACATCGCCAGAGTCACTGCGATGCGATAGGATTCATTCCCCTGTCAGAACTCATGAGGAAGAGAGACTATGCATCACGGAGAGAGACCTCACTGGCTTAGAAGAGCTGCGAGACCCCATGATACTATAGAGCCTGGTCAAAGACACTTGAGTCTTTGGCCAACCCATTAGAATCACTTTGGGTGAGACTTCAGGCCGCTTCGCGGTCTGTCGCCAAAAGGGCCAGTGAGCTAGGGGTGTTGTTGGTACATTACAGTAAACCTAGGTCTTCCCATATAGCCAACACAGCGACTCTTGTGATGCGCAACTCTCCCTTCCGCTTAACCCACGCTCTGCGATATCCCACACCGCAGCTCCTCTGATGGTGCGATATCGCCTACTGTCAACACGATATCTTCTATAGTACGTCCCACTGTGACCCTCACGGTCCAAAGGCTATCTCACTGGGTGAAAAGACTTGGATAATGGAAAACAAGATAGTAAACACTCTGACTTGAACTTCCACAGTTCAACACACTCTACCTAAACTATACTTAACTGGCTGAGTAAGTATACTGGAAACACTTTAACAGAATGACCTATAACTGTATGAAACAAGCACTGATAAACTCATATGCAGACGCTCGGTGCATGTAAATCTACCTTTAACCTTCAATAATGCTATAACTGAATGAGGACATACATAAATTTACTAACTGAGATACAACATTCATGTAACAGATAACAAATATCAACTAATTAAAGCACAATCACATGAAATAATCACACAACACACTCATTTTACGTGGTTCACTTCCAAGGTAGAACCTATGTCCACAGAACTGTGTTTATTATATCTTGAGAGAGTACACAGTTCTGCTGCAACCTATTGTGCAGCTAGAGATCTTCTGGGTAACTTCGCACTCACTGTCGAGAGCCCTTCTCTCCTAGATCTCTTCTCTTTCTCTATATTGCCTTCTTACAATATTCTCTCTCTCTCTCTTTGTGTCAATCCCTGCGGATTGTTACATACATACTCCTGGAATCGGCTACTGGTTACAGTAAGGTAACTATGGACTGAATAGAAGAACCAAAGCTCGACTCGATTACAATACAAAATAACTACGAGCTAACAGACTACTGGACTCTCGGACTGGCTAACTGTCTGAATAGCTACAGTTTATCCGACTAGCTAACTTTTTACAATACAGTTTTCATCCCTTTATAGGCGGCCCGAAGGTCTCACCTTTACAACACTATGGGCCTATCCCAACAGTAACCCAAAAACCCTAACTGTGATAGTTGGTCTATCTGTACTTGAACTGCCACTTTCCGTCACACCACAGCTCTCTACAGTCTTCCACGCTTCCCAGCGCTGATCGTGGGTACTGGGCACCGCTTCCTTTTCTTTCCTTCATCTTCAATACCTTGGCCTCATTGCCCCTTTTCCTTTATGAGGGTAGTTGAGCCGTCCTGTCTTCCGCCACTTCCCTGAATGCAGTGGGTGAGCTCTCTCTTCTCGGCTGCTGCCTTTAGTGCAGTGGGTGAGCTCTCTCCTCTCAGTTGCTCAGGTACTGTCGTCTTCTTTGACTTCTCTGCCTTGATAGTCACATTTTCTGGCTCTGATCTGTAGCTAGAAAAATGCTACGGCGTTGTATCCTTACCTTATCTCTTATATCTTTGCCAAAACTGTCTATCCGCCAAAATGGAAGCTTCTCCTATAGCTGCGGGACCCTACTCCAACAGTCCCGTAACACTTACTTATGGCTCGTCCTTGAGCCACTAATAGTGGGCTTCTCCTGCTATACTTTCTCCTTGGCTTCCTGCAAAGTCTTTGTAAGTTTCTGCTGAAGTCCTGCGACTTCTTTCTCCTTAGTTTCTATAACTTAGTTCGTTGGTCTCTCTTATCTTTCCCATAGATGAGCATCTCCCTTGAGGATCTTAAACTTTTGAGAAGCCTTCCACAGATATCCTTTCCTCTTTATCTGGGTTAGAAATTTTATCACAAGGAAAATCTGTATCTTCCCGCCTTCTCAAACATTTCGTTCAGTCTGGAGCCTTCTTATGCAAAAGGTATACAAACCAGGAATTCCATTCTGAGAACAAGCCTTTGTCTGCATCTTGAAGTTTTGCTTGTTCGGTTTGTTTTCCCTTTCACTTTTCTTCTCAGCAACTCGCTCCAGGTATTTACGCTGCTTGGGTTCCACATATCTTCATTCTTGACCTTTGGAACCTCTTGTTCTTCTCTTAGCTGATGAGATAGGTCATATTCCTTCTCCCGTTGCCTTCTTTTTCTCATTTTTACTTTCTTCCTGGCTGGAGATTTCTTCTCATCAGTCTTCTGCTCTGTTTTCTTATGTTTAGTGATCGGCTCATCTTTCTGCTTCTCTGCAGCTAAGACTTTGATGACATCTTCTACATCCTACGCTTGACTCTTCATCCTTGGCGGTTGTCTGACCTATGATGAAATTGGTTTCATACCCTTGGGTGGTGTCATCATAGAGGACACAAGGTCTCCATGCTCGATTCATCTCAAAATGTCTTCTAAAAGTTCCTCCTCAGATAGAACCCACTCGGTGCAATACTTTGGATTGGCAATGGCTGTGAAATAGGAAAATTACAGCACTCTGTAACGAAATTATCTCTGCACAGGGAAAACTTAACAACTTACTCTATAGCTCTCAGATCTTGCAAGAGTAACCGTCCTGGATGAATGATCTCTGCTTTTATGCTGAAGGATATAATCCCGGACACAACGGTCATCTAGGCTGAACCCGTCGGTGGTATTAATTGCATGGAAAAGACAACACCTGTCGTTTCGATCCTCATTAAATGCTAAAATCTGATCAAATTTCCCTTGAAACCTGTGTGCAGGCACCGATCTCATCGAAGATTTACTAGATCTGGAAAACTTATGATGCTGCTGTCAAATCTACGGTAAGGTATACCAGTCATTTCTTCATTAACTACCTATCAGAAGGATAATTGACTGGCCCTCTGTGTTTTTTCGAAAGTGTCTACGTGGCATGGGGAATCATCGCCTTACTACGATGTCACACCGCATCACCTGTGCAAAACAAACTTAACAGTTTTTTTTTTTTTTTTTTTTTTTTTACAAAAACACTCTCCTCATACGAATGCTTTTTACCTACCAGTGCGATGCCTTCTTTCAACTACACTGGACATCTGCACTGTCATATCTGTCTAAGTTAAGGCTGGGATATGGAGTGGCTACCATTGTAAAGCTTAAGCCTACTGCCATTAATGAAAGTGGGAAGAATCTCCCCATTCAGTTTACTGAGTTGAACGACACCTCCATCTGTAACTTGCTGAATCTGGTATGGCCCCAACCAATGCGTCTTGAATTTTCCTGGAAACTTCACAAAATTACTATCGTAGAGGAGGACTAGGTCTCCTATCTAAAAAATCTTGTTCTTTACATGCCTGTCATGCCAAGCTTTTTCTCGTGCCTTCTGCACTTTCTGATGGAATCCTACGATGAACCTGTCTTCCTCTAAGGCAAGCAGCTGCGCTAGCCTTTCATTCTTCATATCTGTGTTTGTTATCCCGGTGATCTGAGCAATTGTTAAACTGGGCATAATATACTCCATAGGAATAACAACCTCTTGTCCAAACACCAAGCTGAAAGGTGTATGTCCTGTAAGTTTCTTGCATGTGGTCCTATAAGCCCATAATACAGTGTTGCTGCCACAACTGTCCTACCCAAATTTATTCTTATTTAAATTCTGGGCCCCTCCTCTTTTTGCCTGGTTGGATCGTTAAAATGCTTGAGCCTCTCGGGCATGTCTTCTTTTCGTTTTAATTTGAAGATTGGATGCCAACAGGTTTATTCATGCCATGTTCAATTTCAGTTAAGTCGTGGATTTCTGGCCGTGAAGAAGTAAAATTTTGTTCTTCAGGGCAGCCTTTGCGAAGAAAATGACTTTGGTTGTTAACGCTACTCAAACCATTGAGTTTTCCTGTAATCGGGCCTCTTTTTGTTGTTGGATCTAAAGCTCCAAAGTCTTAGCCTCTCCGCCGTTGCGGCTCCAAGATCTTTTCTTCGTCCGAAGTCTGAACCCATCCGACGCCCGATTCATTTTAGCCTTCGATCGCTTGCCCGTAGCCTCTCCTCCTCCACCGTTACGGCTGGGTGATCTCTTCCGCTCCCGATCTGAGTGTCTTCCTACGTCCGACTAATTTTTCCCGTCCGCTCCGCGTATCCTCTAGCTTTCCTCCTCCATTGTTGCGGCTCCTAGATTCTTCTGGTTTCTGAAACTAAAAACCCGTCCGACGTCCTATTTATGGCATATCCCGCCCGCGTTTCGCTTGGCTGCGACTTAAGCCTCGCCCGACGTTGCGGCTGGCAGATCCTCCTGGCCCCCGAGCTCACTTCCTTCTGACTGCCGAATTGATTTTTTCCTGTCGGTGACCATAGGATATTTTTCCAGGCCCGTATGTGGTGCACCTGGCCATTTCCTTGTAATATGGTGGTTAATTGATAATATTTGTTGTTGAGCCATGCTCGTGAATTGACTGCAGGCAGTTTCAAGGAGACCGGTCAATCCACCACGATAAGAAGAAATACTAACCCGCTTGGCGGAGGTATGACTGAAACGAGGCAAATGGATAATGAATTCCGGAGTTGTAAAGGCATGATCCCAGAAACGGATCAGTTACCAAGTGTTTCATGATCACCTACTGACAAAAGATCGGAATATGAAGCGTTGAAGAAACTGAAAGACCACGCGTCTAGGGAGGAAAACGAAGCACTCAGTAGTTGTAGTTTAAATATTTGAAAGTGGGAAGAAGAAAGGGATTTTTCCCCTGGAAAATTTTGTAAATGTTTGCTTGTAAGAGGAACTACTTCGTTTTGCAAAGGAAACTGCAATTTTTTGCCTGTTGGAGAGAGTAAAAAGTGGAATGTATCAATGCAACGCGATGAATAATGTTGAAGAGGAACTATTTTGTTTTCAGCTGTGTTTCATTTATTGTAAGAGTATTTAATGTTATGAACCTATGTTCTTGTTGAATGTTCTTCAGTAGTTTCTGGGATATTGATTTCACTGTGAGTAATGAATGTTATTATAAAATGATCGGCTATCTGGTTATTTGAATATCTTGAAGTGTTCATGTGTCTTGAAAGAAATATCAGCTACCTGTGATTCTTCATTATGCATGTGCAAAATGTATTGCTCACCCAAAATGATAACCTTGCTCCCTAGGGATAGTTAAGATAGTTAGTTGTTGCTTTTATATCTGATTTGGCTACTTGCGAGCATAAGACGATAGGTAAGAACCTGTGCATCACATTGTGACCGCTCCCTGCATCTTGATCGCTCTGCATTTAGTTAGGCACTTGCATCTCATTTCTTAAAGTCAAAATACAAAAACTCAGTGGGTCGGGCCGCAACCGGTAAATCCTTTGATTTGTTTCTTGACCTACGGTAGCCGGACCACAAACCGGACGGATTCCCTATTCCAAACAGTCAACGGGCTAGTTGGGAACGTTGATTGGGGAGAATCCCTTACTGTTGCCACCTACGAATTTCCAGTCCTCAACAGTTTTGGCGCTAGAAGGAGGGCCGCCAGTGCATGGCTGGCCAAGGAAACCCGTTTTACCGAGATTATTCCACTGGTTATAGTTCTGAAAGTAGTGGACCGTGTAATCCAATTCCGAAAGAAGAAAACAGGGAACATCTATATCCTGTTCGCAACGAAATTGTTAACGACCTGAGAAGACATACCCGTGCTTACGTAAAGAAGATTGGAGGGTTGCCGATTATCCACGAATTTCCTAGAAGAGAGTACAAGAAGAAAGACCATCCTATAGTAGAAGATTCACTGTTGGTTGGAGACAGGGAAGAACTTGTGGAAACCGCCTTACAGGAAGTTGAATTGCCTTTGAACCAAGTAGGCCCAGACACCCCTTACAGCTCTCATGTTCACACCCCTATTGGTTCACCTCCTCACACTCCTGTTGGTTCCCCTCTGCACTCTCCACCTCAACTCATGGCCGGCGTTAACACAAATCAACCTCCACCTAATCCACCAAATCCACCGCCAGCTTGGAAAGCCAGGTCACCTCTAAATCTAACCTCGCCTTTGCATGACCTACCTCAAGCCTTTGAGAAGTTACTGCCTAAATTTGACCCCAATGAGAATATCCTAGTGGATGATCATCTACAAAGTTTCTACTTGGCAATAGAAGGTCTGAGGGCTGGAGAACACGAAGATGTGGTGTGTAGACTATTCCTGCATACCCTCAAAGGAGCTGCGGCTTCAGGGTATTTTGGTTTTCCTGCCAACTCTATCCCAGACTGGGATACCTTCGAAAGAATGTTCAGGAGAAAGTATGCAGTCCAAAAGACTCACACTGCCCTCATAAAAGGACTGTGTGAATTAAAGAAAGAAAAAAAATAAAAAGTGCACAGCTTCACACCAAGGTTTGCAGCATCTCTTAAAATTTTTTATGAAACAGATAAGCCTTTAGACAAAGTACTGATTGAATACTATACTTCAGCTTTGGGCCCTGATTTGGCCATGTTTGCAAAAGGTAGGTCCAAGACTACTTTGACAGAGACCTATGAAGAGGCAAAAGTGGTGGAAGCGAAAAGAGAAAGCATTGAATACTATCCAGAACAATCAGGAGAGAAAGGTGCGGGAAGAAAAACCTTATTGTTCACAAAGCCTAAGGAAGAAAAGTCAGCAGATTACAAAAGTATGGCTAAAATGATGCAAAAGTTGTCTAATAAGATTATAGACTTAGAAAAAGAAAAAGAAGCATAGAAGTTCTTCAGGCCATATTATAAGAAAAGAGAGGATAGCAATCAGCCCCAACCTCTGCCTCAGAAAACTGCATCCATGAATCTGACAGAGATAGGGATGGAAAATTTCTGTACCTTTCACCAACAACCTCATTCCGAAAAGAACTGTCCGCAATGGATAAATTCAATGACATTAGTCATGAATCAGATGTTGGATTCAAGGTTAACGGAGGAAGATGATGATGAACAGAAATAAAGTGTTGCTTCCACTTCTACAAAAGGACAGGAGGAGGATACCATGGCATTATGGAATTTTGTCTCCTTACTTGATGCAGAGGAGGAAGATTCTCAGAGACACAAGAATGTCAGGGAAGCTAATGTGACAACTAGAAGCCAAGAGACAGTTAGTGATGACAGTATTTTACTCCCAAAGATCAGAAGTCTGCAAAAAAACATCAAGAAGAAATTTCAAGATAAATCCTTGGCTGATAAGGTTCCGGAATTTGCTATTTCTAGCCAAGATCCTAAGCAAGACAGAATGCGACCTGAACTAGACAAAGAAAAGGTGAATGCAGATAAATCTCTGTCCATAAAACAACAACTTGAATATGACTTTGTCGAAGACTTAAAAAAGATAAAGGCAAACGTCCCGCTGTTTGAAATGTGCAAAGTACCTCAACAGAAAGAAAGGTTGTTGAAAGCACTGGAAACATCAGAAGAGGAGCGACCTGCTGTCAATCAGCCTCGGGACGAAGAAGAAATCGTAGAAGCTAGCACTAGAGGTAAGTCTAAAACTAAACAGCCGCCCTTCCTCCTCACATTTGAAATTTTTAATCATAACATTCACAATTGTCTAGTAGACTCAAAGGCGTCAATTAATGTCATGCCCATATCAGTATGTAAGAAAATCAATGGGAAGTTTAAGCCAACCACATGGAGGGTGGTGCAATTGGATAGGACCGACGTTAAGGTAATTGGTGAAATGGAGGACGTTCTAATTCGTCTGGCATCAAATGACAAAGTATGCCAAGTTATCAACATCGTGGTGGCTGATATACCAGACGCTTATGGCCTGGTCCTGAGCAGAGATTGGTCAGCTAAATTGAATGGATATTTCGCCTCAAATTGGTCACACCTGTGGTTGCCATACAAAGGAAGCCCGAATCAGATTAAGGTTTTGAGGGAGCCTCACATGAAGTACAATGTTACCCAGCTAGACGAGAAGAATATACCAGTCGAACCTGTGTTGGGAAACTACTTTCTTGAACTGGAACCAGGGAACTATCAAGCGGAAGAGGCCATCGACATATCTGATGCCCAGCCTGAACTCCTTCGTTTCTCGCAGGCTGATGAGTTTGATTGTAAAATAGTATATTTAGCAGTAGAAGTAGATTCTTTTTCAGTAGATAATGTTTTTTGGACTTTATTTTTTGATGGATCTAAAACATTAGAAGGGTCAGGGCCCGGCTGCGTCCTCATTGATCCACAAAAAAATAAACACTTCCTGTCCTGTAGATTAGAGTTTGAGTGTACTAACAATACGGCTGAGTATGAAGCACTACTGCAGGGACTCAAGAAAGCGATTGATCTAAAGGTTAGTAATTTAAAAGTTTTTGGGGATTCAGAAATAGTTGTAAAGCAAATAAGAAATCAAATACATTGTGTTTCCCCCCATTTGAAAGCTTACCAAAGCGAGGTATGGGATTTGCTTAAATGTTTTCATGCATTCAATATTGTTTCAATACCAAGAATAAAAAACGCGGCCGTTGATCTTTTGGCCACATCAGCTGCCCAGCTGGTTCCCACTAATAACAAATGCTCTATTGAATTACTTTTCAGACCATCAGTACCCGACATGATCACCAATTTGTGAGTATTTGATGATGATCAACAAATAATCGAATGCTTGACCAATGATGAGACCTTTAAAGGGGCCATTATCGACGATGAGGAACATCAGGCTGAGATGAAATATGACAATTTCATTCCCGAAGGGGTCAGAACGTTAGAAAAGATGTTTGACTTGAACGAAAAGTTTAGAAGACCCACTAATGTGAAGACGCATAGTTCAACTCTACAGTTTGAACTGATAAAATTGGGGACTGAGACAGATCCTAAGTTTGTGAACCTCGGCAAATGCTGTTCACCTGTCGAAAGGGATAGGTTTGTCAGTTTGTTCAAGCAGTACAGAGATGTCTTTGCCTAGACATACGCAGATTTGAAAACCTACGACACCAGCATTATCAAGCATATCATCCCTATTAAAGTAGGTGTCAAGCCATATCAGCAGCCGTTAAGGAAGATGCACCCCAATTTGGAGCCACTGATTCAAAGCAAGGTGAAAAAACTGCTGGATGCTAGGATTATTTTTAAAGTCTGGCACTCAGAGTGGGTGTCAAATTTGGTGCGGTCAGGAAAAATTTAGGAGAAATCAGACTGTGCATGGACTTCAGAAACTTAAACCGCGCCTCAGACAAAGACAACTATCCGGTGCCTCCCATGGAGCAATTGCTACAGATGGTTTCTGGTTCTGAATTGTTTTCATTGTTAGATGGATTCTCTGGCTACAACCAAGTGTTAGTGGCCAAGGAAGATAGATTGAAGACAATGTTCAGAACTAAATGGGGAACTTTCGCATATAGAAGAATGCCTTTTGGACTGATTAATGCTGGCGCGACATTTCAGAGAGCTATGGACATAGCTTTCCGTGGACTGATTGGACGAAGTGTGGTGGTCTACCGTGATGATATCACAATATTTTTGAAGAAAAGATGGGAGCATGCATTCCACCTAAAGCAAATTTTCGAACACTGTCGGAAGTATGGAATTTCCCTCAATCCTAAGAAGTGCATATTCGCTGTCACAAAAGGAAAATTACTGGGGCATATAGTGTCAAAGAGAGGTATATCTATAGACCCAGAAAGAATCAAGGCCATTGAACAAATTCCTATGCCCCATAATAAAAAAGGAATGCAATCTTTCATGGGGACAATAAATTTCGTACGAAGGTTTGTGCCTGATTTTGCTCAGACTGTCAAGCCGCTGCAGTAGATGGTCAAGCAAAATGCACAGTTTAAGTGGACTGAAATTGAAAAGACTGCGTTCATCAAAATCAAGACTAATGTTTCCCATGCGCCCTCCCTTAAAAGTCCAGACTTTGATAAAGACTTCATTATGTACACATTTGCATCTGATGATTCATTGGCAGCCGTGCTTACACAAAAGGAGGACGGGGGTGATGAATTCCCAATCTCTTTCATGAGCACTGGGCTTCAAGGGGCTGAATTAAACTACCCAGCCATTGATAAGCAGGATTACGCAGTATTTAAGGCAGTGAATCTTTTCAGGCCTTATATATTAAAAAATCGGACCAAGGTAATAGTCCCTTACCCAGCGGTAAGTTCTCTTCTCATTCAGAAAGAGTTGGGAGAAAGAAGGGGCAACTGGGTAACAGCCCTTCAAGAATACGACCTTGAATTGAAACCGGCTAGTATAGTGAAAGGTCAAGGGCTATGCAAATTGATGCCTGGAAGTAGAAACAACGAAGAACAAGCATGGGAAGAGGAAGCCGAATTGCATGTAATGGATGTATGCCCTCTATTTACAGCTCCTGAAACCTGGTATAGGGATCTTGTGCATTACTTACAGTTGGGGATATTACCAGAACATTGGAATTCTAAACAAAGAAGAGCTCTGCATCTCAAATCAGCCTCCTATCATCTTGTTGAAGGAGTGTTATTCAGAAAGAATTATGACAAGATTCTCCTTAGGTGTTTAGAAAAGGAAGATGCAAAGAAAGTAATGGCAGAATTACATGATGGTCCGGCTGGGGGACATTATTCTAGTGACACTACAACCCACAAAATCCTTAGAGACGGTTACTATTGGCCTACACTCTTCAAGGATGCACATGCACATGTCAGGAAATGTGATATTTGTCAAAGGTGTGGTGGAAGACAGCCCCAAGCAGCCGCACCCCTAAATCCTGTTATGATCACATAACCTTTCGAACAGTGGGGATTGGACATCATTGGAGAAATAAAGCCAAATTCTTCACTGCTGCACTAGTACATTCTTACTGCGACTGATTATTTCACTCGATGGGTCGAAGCTATCCCATTGTGCAAGATAAACGAAGACGAAGTCATCAGCTTCCTACAAGATCATATCATGATCAGGTTTGGAGTTCCAATTTCATTAGTTTTTGATAATGATAAATACTTTTCATCAATTAAATTAACTGCATTTGCTCATGACAAAGGAATAAAATTACATTATTCTGCTAACTACTATCCGCAAGGGAATGACCTGGCTGAATCCTCCAATAAAAACCTCATTAGAATCCTGAAGAAGACCGTAATAGAAAACCAGCGAAGTTAGCACTCAGCCTTACCCAATGCCCTGTGGGATGACAGAGTCACCCCCAAGTATGCAATAGGAGTGTCACCCTATACCCTTGTGTATGGTAAGGAAGCTATGTTGCCTCCCAATCTCATGCTACCAGCCTCCATACTAGCCCAAGAGTCTAGAGGGTCGGAGGATGAAGTCCTACAAATAGGAATATATAATCTCCTGAAAGCAGAAGAGGCCAGATCCAAGGCTAGAGAACATTTTAAACAACAGCAAGAGTCAGTTAAGAGATGGTTTGACAAGCATAAAGCTAGGACAAAAGAATTTGAAGTAGGAGACTTAGTCCTCAAATGGGACCACCCCCATGATGAGAAAGGAAAGCATACCAAATTCCAGTAGTTATGGGTAGGCCCCTTTCAGATTGTAGCCAAACTTGGCCCTGCTACTTAAAACTGCAAGATTTATTGGGATGGGAGGAGAACTTGCCAGTTAATGGTTTGGTTCTCAAGCCTTACTTTTCTTGAGTGTCTTTGATTTTTTCTGCCTTGTATATAAATAAGCTGTAGAGTTGTTTTCGATTCATGCTTTCATTTTATTTAATTTTAGTTTTGATTTTCAATAAGGGGAATGAAATTGCGGTTGTTTGGAGGAAATTAAGGTTTTTGGGAATAGAAAATACGTTGAGTTTCAGCCTGTGTATTGCTAAAAGATTTCTTCCAGCCTAACAGTTTTCTCGAATAAAATGTTGTATACATTGAAGTCCTTCTTAACCCCTGTGAATTAAACCGGATTAGAGGGGTCTGGAGTACTATGTCGGGGTTCCATCCATATCACACTTGAAATGTCAAAGGAGCAACAGTAAAGGACCCACGGAAAGAAGCAGGGTGAACTGTGTATTAAATATAAATGATCCCATGCCAAGAGAAGAATGCCAAAAGGTGAATAAAGAGTCAAGACTTCTATAAAAGCATCATAAATCAAAGCAAGTGCTGAATCATAAGTACTTAAGGCCAAAAGATCCTCTCCGTCCGTGAGCTGAAGCTTAAAATATACCACTCACACAAAAGGACACTATGGGATAGAGGATCCTGAATTAAAATTCAGTAAGAAAGGTGCACAGAAAGACTCAAATGAAAGGGACAAAAGTCCAAAAGCACAAGAGTGTTAAAATGGCATGGGAACGAGGAACAAATGAATACTGCTGTTTACTATCTGTTGTGATCCTGTGGTGTCCACGTTGTTAACTACCTGAAGACGGAGGTAATAATGAAACTCATCCTTTGGCCCCAACAGAGTTATCTGGACTTGAAGGTTTCGGTTTCCAATTCCCCCAAAGGGACCATCATCAATGATTAAGGTACACACCTTTGTTGGTCGAGGAATCCATATGGTTGGAATAATTCATTAGAAGCAGTATGGTTAAACAGTCTGTTGCTCAAAGTATAATCACCCAGAGACCTAGGTTCACTAGGAAATCGCCAGTT
Source organism: Pseudotsuga menziesii (assembly GCA_001517045.1). Classification (NCBI taxonomy): domain Eukaryota; kingdom Viridiplantae; phylum Streptophyta; class Pinopsida; order Pinales; family Pinaceae; genus Pseudotsuga; species Pseudotsuga menziesii. The sequence continues at coordinate 147,366 of LPNX010266424.1, read as the reverse complement.
GTTGCTGCCGCAACTGTCCTCCCCAAATTTATTCTTATTTAAATTATGGGCCCCTCCTCTTTTTGCCTGGTTGGATCGTTAAAATGCTTGAGCCTCTCGGGCATGTCTTCTTTTCGTTTTATTTTGAAGATTGGATGCCAGCAGGTTTATTCATGCCATGTTCAATTTTAGTTAAGTCATGGATTTCTGGCCATGAAGAAGTAAAATTTTGTTCTTCAGGGCAGCCTTTGCGAAGAAAATGACTTTGGTTGTTAACGCTGCTCAAACCCTTGAGTTTTCCCGTAATCGGACCTCTTTTTGCTATTGGATCGGAAGCTGCAAAGTCTTAGCCTCTCCACCATTGCAGCTCCAAGATCTTTTCTTCATCTGAAGTCTGAACCCATCCGATGCCCGATTCATTTTAGCGTTCGATCGCTTGCCCGTAGCCTCTCCTCCTCCGCCATTGCGGCTGGGTGATCTCTTTCGCTCCCGATCTGAGTGTCTTCCTACGTCCGACTAAGTTTTCCTGTCCGCTTCATGTATCCTCTAGCTTTCCTCCTCTGTCGTTGCGGCTCCTAGAGTCTTCTGGTTTCCGAAACTAAAAAACCATCCGACGTCCGATTTATGGCATATCTCGCCCGCGTTTCTCTTGGCTGCGACTTAAGCCTCACCCGACGTTGCGGCTGGCAGATCCTCCTAGCCCCCGAGCTCACTTCCTTCTGACTGCCGACTTGATTTTTTCCCACCGGTGACCATAGGATATTTTTCCAGGCCCGTATGTGGTGCACCCGGCCATTTCCTTGTAATATCGTGGTTAATTGATAATATTTGTTGTTGAACCATGCTCGTGAATTGACTGCAGGCAGTTTCAAGGAGACCAGTCAATCCACCACGATAAGAAGAAAGACTAACCCGCTTGGTGGAGGTATGACTGAAACGAGGAAAATGGAGAATGAAGTCCGGAGTTGTAAAGGCATGATCCCAGAAACGGATCAGTTACCAAGTGTTTCATGATCACCTACTGACAAAAGATCGGAATATGAAGCGTTGAAGAAACTGAAAGACCACCCGTCTGGGGAGGAAAACGAAGCACTCAGTAGTTGTAGTTTAAATATTTGAAAGTGGGAAGAAGAAAGGGATTTTTCCCCTGGAAAATTTTGTAAATGTTTGCTTGTAAGAGGAACTACTTCGTTTTGCAAAGGAAACTGCAATTTTTTGCCTGTTGGAGAGAGTAAAAAGTGGAATGTATCAATGCAACACGATGAATAATGTTGAAGAGGAACTATTTCGTTTTCAGCTGTGTTTCATTTACTGTAAGAGTATTTAATGTTATGAACCTATGTTCTTGTTGAATGTTCTTCAGTAGTTTCTGGGATATTGATTTCACTGTGAGTAATGAATGTTATTATAAAATGATCGGCTATCTGGTTATTTGAATATCTTAAAGTGTTCATGTGTCTTGAAAGAAATATCAGCTACCTGTGATTCTTCATAATGCATGTGCAAAATGTATTTCTCACCCAAAATGATAACCTTGCTCCCTAGGGATAGTTAAGATAGTTAGTTGTTGCTTTTATATCTGATTTGGCTGCTTGCGAGCATAAGACGATAGGTAAGAACCTGTGCATCACATTGTGACCACTCCCTGCATCTTGATCGCTCTGCATTTAGTTAGGCACTTGCATCTCATTTCTTAAAGTCAAAATACAAAAACTTGGTGGGCCGGGCCGCAACCGGTAAAGCCTTTGTTTTGTTTCTTGACCTACGGTAGCCGGACCGCAAACCGGACGGATTCCCTATTCCAAACAGTCAATAGGCTAGTTGGGAACGTTGATTGGGGAGAATCCCTTACTGTTGCCGCCTGCGAATTTCCAGGCCTCAACACACAACATTAACCCTTAGGTCCCAATCATTTCTTTGGCTATTGCAGATATTAGTAAGAGCATTTTCTAGAATCTTGTTAAAGGCCTCCACCATACCATTAGCTTGTGGGTGGTAGGGAGTGCTCTTATGGTGCTATATCTGGAATTCTTCCGTCAAGGCCTCAATAGTGTGGTTCAAGAAATGGGTTCCTTGATCGCTCATCAAAATTACTAGACATCCAAATCTACTGATGATGTTCTCAAAGAGGAACTTTGTAGCTGTAGCAGCATCACAATTCCTTACTGCTTTAGCCTCCACCCATCTGGTGAGGTATTCTGTTTCGATGATGATGTATCTCACACCAGTTCGTTTTCCTGGTGGGTTGATAGGACCCACAAAATATATAGCCCACTTGTCAAATGCCTGCAGCGTAATCTGTGGTCGCAGCGGCATTTCATCTCTCAGTGAAGGTTTTCCTACCCTCTGGTAGATGTCACAGCATTTGTAAAATTCCTTAGTATCCTTATGCAAAGTAGGCCACCATAATCCTGTGGTCAGGATTTTCTGCGCAGTCGGCTTTCCTGCAAAATGACCTCCTGCGGTACCAGAATGTGCTTCTATGATAATGGCCTCTTTCTCATGTGGCATGACGCATCTGCATAGGACTTCATCTGGCCCTAACTTATATAATTGTCCTGCAATGAAAGTGAATTCTACTGCTTTGACAACTAGCTGTTTCTTTTGCTGCTTGGTAAACTCAACAGGTGCCCATCCTGTAGTGAGAAAGTGAATAATATCATCATAGTACTTGTCTGCGATATGAATAGAAAACAATTGCGCATCGGGCAAGTTGTCCTCTAGGTTACTTGGCTCTTCTCCTGAGTCTATCCTCGACAGATGATCTGGTTCGGCATTTAATCTCCCTGGTTTGACAATAATTTCAAAATCATACTCCTAAAATAGGAGTAACCATCTACAGATTCGTCCCCCTAACACTGGCTTATTGACCAAGTACTTTAAAGCGGAATGGTCAGTAAACATCTTGAATGAGGCACCTAACAGGTAGTGCCTGAATTTCTGTAGAGCATACACCATGGCTAATCCTTCTCTTTCTGTAGTGGTGTAGTTCTTTTCTGCAGTGGATAGTTTTCTACTTGAGTATGCGATAGGGTGATCGATACCTCCTTCTCCTGGCTGGGTTAAGACAATCCCCAGTGCGATGCCAGATGCATCCACATGTACATGAAATGGCTTGGTCCAGTCTGGGAATACTAAGATGGGCGTTGTAACCATCTTCTCTTTAAGGGTGTCTAGACTTTTTTGGCATTCCTCATTCCATAGGAATTTTACATCTTTCTTTAATAGCTTTTCCATAGGTGCTGTGATATTTGCATAACCTTTGATAAATTTTCTATAGTACCTGGTATGACCGAGCACTGTCCTCAACTGCTTGACTGAGTTAGGTGCTAGAATATTTATGATGATGGCAATCTTTGTAGGATCTACCATCAAGCCTTGTCTACAGACAATGTGACCCAACAAAATACCAAATGGTGCACAGAATATGCATTTCTTTAAGTTTAGAGAAAACTGGTATTGCCTACATTTCTCTAACATCAGTATTAAATCACCTATATGTTTGTCGATTAATCCAAATATAGTCCAATCATGAAAATAAACCTCTAGGAATTTATGGATGTACTCTTTAAATATGGCAACTGCTACTCTAGAAAAGATAGCTGGTGCATTCTTAAGACCAAAGGGCATTACTGTATACTGGAATGAACCCCATTCTGTCGCAAAAGTGGTCTTAGATCGATCTTCTAGATGGATTCTGATCTGGTGATAGCCTAAAAAGCCATCGGTGAAGGAGTAGACCTCCTGTCCTCCCACATTGTCTAGAACTTCTTCAGTAAAAGGTGTCAAAAATGGGTCATGAAGTGACGCATCGTTGAGTTTGTGCAAATCGACACAGATTCTGATTTCTCCTTTTGTTTTCTTCTCTTTCTCGACCATGGGACTAACCCATTTGCTTTCTTCCACTAGCTCAATGATTCCTGCTGCTAGCATCTTATCGATCTCATCCTTAACTTTTTCTTTGTGGCAAGGATTTAATCTGTATGGACGCTACTTAACTGGTCTAGCATCCTCTTTCAATGGTATCCTCATTAATCCCAAGTCTCCAACTATTCCCTTCATCTCTATGAACTTAGTGGGGAATAAGTCCTGGTAGTCATGTAACAGATCTGCAATGTGTCCTACCATTTCATCGTTCCAATAGTCTCCAATGGATGCAAGATTTGGTTCTGTTCCTGTTCCAATGTTGATCTTCTTAATCTTGATAGGCTCGGTGATAGCTAGAGTCTCTAGCTTTGGTCCATCAACATCGCGAGTGCCTTCTGACTCTGGGATGTTGATGTTGCGAGGATCCTCATCCTCCTCCTCTGGTCCTGATGCAAATTTATAGCACTAGAGCGCATCTTCTAACTAGATGGCCCACTCGGGTTGAGTATGTACTTATAGGGTACAGTCCTCAAAGATCTTAATCATTATAACTTCTAAAGCTTGATTAATGCTTGGGTAATCAGATTAAAAAGTGAAAGTGCATTCAAAGCTGTCTATCATAAGTGGCCATGTAGTTGTTCCTCTATGCAACTCTGTCTCAGTGTACCAATTCTTTGGAATTTGGTCTAAAGTGTGAATGAATCGGTGAACCCATTCATCCTTGGGAATGTCCGACCAATTCTGTTCACAACTCTGAATGTGTGACCTGGGGTCACTTTCTCCTGTATATTTCTTCTATAGACACTCTTTGTCATTATAAAACCTGATCGCCATCAATCTCTTGAAGTCGTCCCATGACACGATATGTTGCTTGTGTGCATACCACCATCTTGCAGGTGTGGCTCTTACTGCAAGGTCAATCACTGACATCCTCTGCTCTTGGGGAATTTCTTGTTCAAACTAGTATAAAAAGTCATTGACATCTGCTAAGCCATCAAACGACGGAATATCCTTAAGCTCTGCTCCGATCCATCGCAATGATTTAGTCAGATATGCACATCTGCAAGCTGAGACTTCATAAAGTCTATTCTGCCAGTTCTCTAGACCAACATCCGAATCCGATGCGCATGAGATGTCGCATTGCCAACTGATATTTCCTTCTGTGGTTGGGTTGATGTAGTCGCTCTGATTGGTGGTCATCTGATAGAGGCTCTCCATATTACGCGCCTCATCCTCTGCTTGGATAGGTTCAATATATCTAGTACCCTGAAAAGGATCCAACGGTGCGATGACCCAGATCTGTGTATCCTCAAAGGTCATTTGTCTTTTCTTTAAATCTATAACAACCATGTTATCGATTGCCTAATCAATACCTAGTAGAGCTAGATACGGTCTACTATTGCTAATGATTTCTATAAATTCAAAGTCTACAAAACTACGAACTCCGTCAATGTCAACTGGAACTTGTGGTAATCGACCCAGTGGTGATACCCTCTGTTGATTGGCTAGTCGCAGATGGATAGGTGATCTGGTTAACTTGGGGCTACCCATCTGTTCCCATGTCTACTTAGTCATAACATTTACCTCTGATCCTAAGTCTAGGATTACCTCATCCATTTCAAATTCTCCGACTTGTGCTGTGAGTCACATCTCTCTTCCTATTCTTGTATGGCCCATAATATTATGAACAGCACGCTGCGCACTGCTCACGGAAGAAGATGGCGAATACTGATCTATGATGCACTGAAGCTCTCTGATAGCTTTCTCATTTCTTACGAGTTTCAAGCAACTCCGCAGGAAGGATTGTACGCTTCCTATCAACTCATCCTCATCGTATATTCCTGATGTGGTAGCCTGCGATGTCTCCATAGGACTAAGGCCACAAGGTGTTTGTTGCGGTATGCCCCTAGACGACTGTACCTAGGGTCCTGATTGTATAGGTTCATTAAAGAAAGTTTTAGCTTCCTGAAATGTTTATTTATTCTTCTACAGGTCGAGTGGTGTTGATTTATTAGTAGCTTTGCGCACCCACTCCAGTCCTGTGTTCTTTTCAGTCTCCTACGATGTCCCACTAGTGGAAGCACCGCTGCGAATCACAATGTTGACTCTTGGTTCTGGCTCTTTCTTCTCAGCAGCGATAAGCTGAATGTTCTGGTGTACCATTGGCTTAGGTTCCCTGATCTTGGCTATCAAGGTAGGACATTCTTCTATAGCGTGATTGTAAGATTTGCAATAATTACATGTCGTAGTAGGGCTCTGACAGTCCCTACCATAATGTCCTACAACTCCATAGTTGTAACAAGTAATCAGTCCACAGCCACGGCCAAATCCTTCACCACAACCAAATCCTCCTCCATGGCCTCGTCCTTTGAATCCTCCTCCACGGCCTATAGGAGCCGGTTCATGCTGTGGTCCTACTACTGGACCCGGTTTCTCTGATTGGACTTTGTACAAGTCATGTTTTCTATCGACCATGAGATCGTAGGCTCTACAGGTATGGTCTTCATGTCCTACTGACTTATAGAAGGTACAGTATAAGTTCTTAGTTTTCTGTACATACTTCTGAAGCAAAGGGAATTGCTGAGGTGGATGTCCTTTTGTTCTACATAGTTCACACCATGGCCCTTGAGTTTGTGCTAAGGGGTTAGGAGCCCCACTTGCTAAGTATTCAACAAATACTGGATAGTTATCTTTAGTATGGCCTTGTGCTTTACACTTGATACACCATATGTCTTGTGCAATCTCTTTTCCTTTTCTAATCTCATGCATCTGTAACGTGAGATTTGATAACTGGTTTTGCAGGTTTGTCATACCTGTACTGGTCTCAGATAGAGGTGATGCCTCCAGTTTCATTTCCATCTCCAACGCTTCATCCTGCATATAGATTCTCTGCTGCATTAGTGGATGTCTAATATGCGGGAGCAGTGCTGCAATGAACCATTCCTTATGCTGCTCCGGCGCAAACTCAAAGCTAACTTGGTCTATGAGAGCTTTGAATTTCTTATCAAAGTCCCATACTGACTCTGTAGGTAACTGTTTAATGTCTTTGAGCTCTATGATACACTGCGATTCGGACTTGGGCTTCTTAAATTCTTTAATCATGGCAGTCCAGACCTGTATAAGTGTTCTGGGTATCGCTGAGGTATACTTCATATACCATGTTAAGGCTCATTCCCTGAGTGTGGTGACCAACTGTACAAGTTTAATATTATCATAGTGGATTCCTTTAATGGTCCACATGGCTTCACATAGAAACTAGTGCTGCTCTGGGACTTCTACCCCTGTACCCTTGAAGGTAGGTAACTTCATGTCATCCCCCATTCTATTTCTACGTGGTGGATGCTGATTTGTTGTGTTACTACCACTTGGCGGTGTAGATGTAGGTGATGTAGCGGTAGTATGTGCTGCGGGTGAACTACTAGATGGAGTTCCTACGGGATTGTTCTGAGTCCCGGTTGTTTTCTGTGGGGTATAAGGGTGGTAAGGGATACCCCCTTCTGTTATTTCTGTATTACTATGACTCTGTTGTCTAGTATTATCTGAACTGTTTTCAAATATGGAAGAGCTGAAATATACTTTATATTTCTTGCCACTACGTGTACATCCAATATCATCAAAATCACTCTTAAACTTTTGTGACATCACACTTTCTTAGCTTACTGGTCTGAAACTATATCCATTACTCTTTTTTCATATAATAACATCTTAATGGACAAGTTTAAATATTTTAGGTACTTACCGCGATATCCTTTGAAGAAGTACCGCTCAGCCTCGCTGAAGCTTTTTGTCTGTTCAACTACAAACTCTGTAACAAATCCTTCTAGCACACTCGCAAGATAGAAGTCGACTGCTCGTGTAATGGGATTGTCTATGCTCTTCACGGTGTGAATCAGCTCTGGTATCCACACGATGTTTCTTTTCTTTCTGAATATATTATGATCAGTCAGCTTTGATAACCAGTCGTACAACTCATTTCCATAGGTCGCAAAAAATATCGTATGCAGGTCTGTGTAGATATGTTTTTGCAACCAGTCCTCTATATTCAGTCCAGGACTCTTGTTCTCTTGTTTTGCAAACTCTTTCTCCTTAAACTCAAGCCACTGGTTGAGTTCGTCTCTAGTAGGATACCAACAGAACATTAGCTCTGTATGTGTTCAAATCCGGAAATGAAACCATTTGTTGGCTATCTGGGCAGACCTGGGTTTACTAATATACATATACCAACAATACCCCTATCTCACTGACCCTTTCGGCGACAGACCACAAAACGGCTTGAAGTCTCACCCGAAGTGATCTTATGGGTTGGCCGAAGACTCAGGTATCCTCAACTAGGTTCTGTAGCATCCTGGGGTCTCGCTGTTTCTCTTAGCCAGCGAGATCTCTCTGTGATGCGCAGTTCTCTCTTACTCGTGGGTTCTGACAGGGGAAGGACTCCTATCGCATCGTAGTGACTCTGGCGATGCGCAACTCTCCCTTCCGCTTAACCCACGCTCTGCGATATCCCACACCGCAGCTCCTCTGACGGTGTGATATCGCCTACTGTCAATGTGATATCTTCTATAGTACGACCCACTGCGACCCTCACAGTCCAAAGTCTATCTCACTGGGTGAAAAGACTTGGCTAACAGACAACAAGATAGTAAACACTCCGACTTGAACTTCCACAGTTCAACACACTCTACCTCAACTATACTTAACTGGTCGAATAAGTATACTGGAAATACTTTAATAGAATGACCTATTACTGTATGAAACAAGCACTGATAAACTCATATGCAGACGCTCGATGCATGTAAATCTACCTTTAACCTTCAATAATGTTGTAACTGAATGAATACATACAAACATTTACTAACTGAGATACAACATTCATGTAACAAATAACAGATATCAACTAATTAAAGCACAATCACATGAAATAATCACACAACACACTGGTTTTACGCGGTTCACTTCCAGGGTAGAAGCTACATCCACAGAACTGTGTTTATTATATCTTAAGAGAGTACACAGTTCTGTTGTAACCTATTGTGCAGCTAGAGATCTTCTGGGTAACTCCACACTCACTATCGGGAGCCCTTCTCTCCTAGATCTTTTATCTTTCTCTATATTACCTTCTTACAATATTCTCTCTCTCTCTCTGTGTCAATCCCTGTGGATTGTTACATACATACTCCTGGAATCGGCTACTGGTTACAGTAAGGTAACTATGGACTGAATAGCAGAACCAGAGCTCAACTCGATTACAATACAAAATAACTGCGAGCTAACAGACTACTGGACTCTGAGACTGGCTAACTGTCTGAATAGCTACAGTTTTTCCGACTATCTAACCTTTTACAATACAGTTTTCATCCCTTTATAGGCGGACCGAAGGTCTCTCCTTTACAACACTGTGGGCCTATCCCAACAGTAACCCAAAAACCCTAACTGTGACAGTTGGTCTATCTGTACTCAAACTGTCGCTTTCCGTCACACCACAGCTCTCTGCAGTCTTCCATGCTTCCCGACGTTGATCGTGGGTACTGGGCATCGCTTCCTTTTCTATCCTTCGTCTTCAATACCTTGGCCTCGTTGCCCCTTTTCCTTTATGAGGGTAGCTGAGCCCTCCTATCTTCCACCGGTGCCCTAAATGCAGTGGGTGAGCTCTCTCTTCTCGGTCGCTACCTTTAGTGCAGTGGGTGAGCTCTCTCATCTCGGCTGCTCAGGTACTGTCGTCTTCTTTGACTTCTCTATCCTGATAGTCACAGTTTCCAGCTCTGATCTGCAGCTAGAAACATCCTACGGTGTCGTATCCTTACCTTATCTCTTATATCTTCGCCAAAACTGTCTATCCTCCAAAATGGCTGCTTCTCCTGTATCTGCAAGACCCTACTCCAACAATAGTAACTGTCTTTTTATCTAAACTGCGAAGCTATTTAAGTGAATATCAAAGCTCTGTATTGCATAATTATTCTTTGTTAAGGCTAGAGGTACAGTAATATCCCTCTTTTGCCTGTAGAAACCTGATTCTGCGGCACCCCATAGCTGTTTTGGGTGAGACTGCAACCTGTTCACAGGTTGTTGCCGAAAGGGCCAACACTGTGGGTCTCTTTTTTGGTGTGAAGATAAAAGTATAAGAACCTGGGTCTGCCCTAAGCCCAATAGACACTCCAGAGCATTCATACCAACTTTGTTAGGATGACACACAGAGTTCCCATGGCGCAAGTTGAGGACTTTCCTGAGGCTATGCAGCGCTAGGTGGTGGGTGTACCATGAGCATGGGTGCGATTATTATGATGGCTAGCTAGAGCCGTAGTGACCTTCCATGATCACAACCCCCCTCCTCCTCCACAGGCTTAGAGACCTAGGAGTGACACATTTTGTATTACCGTGTATTATATTGTGGTGGCTCGAGAGCCCCATTTTTGTACTATGACGCTATGTATTACCACATTTTGGATGTTTATAAAAAAAATTATGGTGATCATTTTATTTATTTACATGTATAAAATTTGTGCTTGTGATGAATTTATTGTGTATGAAACAAATTCCAATCTAACACATAGTTAGCATATGAGTCAACAACTTGATTATTAATTCTTGGAATATGTATGTATGTTATATTGTCAAATTGTCGTTCTAATAATCTCACATGTAAGAACCTTCTTAATTACATCGGATCTCTAACATGGTACAAACCATTAAGCTGTGACACTACTAACTCTGAATCAAGACGTACCTCAAGAGAGAGAATTCCATGTGAAATGGCATCTCGTAGAAGCTCGATAATGGCACTATATTCAGCAACATTGATTGAAGATGGCCGCAAACATACGCCTCCTGAAGACAGTATCTGACCCATAGGAGTATAAATCACCCAAGCAGCAGAGGATGAGTGTTGAGTGTGATGGATTGCACCATCCATGAATCCTATGTAGGTGGAAGATTCCATTGACATCTGCCTGTTGTAGTTGCAACCATTCTCCCCAAATTTCTTAATTTTTGGGCCCCTCCTCATGATTTAGCATTGTTTTAATAGTTGGATCCTTTGAATTTTTGGTCATGTTTAATTTTGGGTCATTCTAAAGATTAACTCTTGCCCTGGTTTTCAAATTTGATTGTGATGAAATTGTTGTGGGTCGCAGTTTTATTTGTTGGTCGATCGGATCAAGTTTCTTTGTTTGGGTCTCCGTTTCAGAGGTGAAGCCAGTTTTTATCCGTTGTTGAAATTCGAGGGCTATCCAAAACACTTAAATCATTTTTTATTGATCAGGAATCTTACTATATTAAATCGATGGCTGATAGCCTTTTCCTGTCCGCCGTTGTGGCTCCCAAATCGATTAGCCATCTAAAGTATGAAGAGCTCCAACTACCGATGCGTGTTGACCTTTTAGTCGCATACACATAGCGTTTTGTTTTTCGCTGTTGTGGTTGTTGGACAATAGGGCAGACCCGGGTTTAAACCTTTTGTGTCACACCAACAAAAAGACCCACAGTGTTGGCCCTTTCGGCAACAACCTGCGCACAGGTTGCAGTCTCACCCGAAACAGCTATGGGGTGCCGCAAAATCAGGTTTCTGCAAGCCGAGAGGGGGATTAATGTACCTTAGCCTTAATAATCTTATTAATCAATACTATAAAAGCTTTACCATTCATTCACATACGACTTCGCAGATAAATAAACAGTCGTTACTTGCTCAACCCACTACAGGGAATTCACAGCGAAGATAAATATTGACAGCGATCTAATTTATCAGATGTATACAGTTATTAATGCATAAAAGATAACAGAACAGAAACAGCACAAGAAACCACGACACTGGATATAACGTGGTTCACCCCCAGTGTAGGGGCTACGTCCACAAACTGTGTTTTATTCAACTTGCTACAAAAACCACAGTTTGATCTGCGCACTCAGCTGCAGATCCCTTCTTTCTCTAAAAGCCGCGCACAGAGCAGCAGGCCTTTGCGCACACAGCTGCAGATATTTCTTTCTCTTCTTACAAAAACCCTCTGCGCACTCAGCTGCAGAGGTCATCCATGCACACAGCTGGGACTTAACCTTTCACAATCAACCTTATCTTCGTCTTATTCTTTCTTACATCATAAAACCTAACCTATCTTCTTTACACAAGCGCTTATTTATACTGCGCATTTTTACAAAACCATGGTCTTAAACCATGGGCACCCAAAAAACCCTAAACCCTGGATTTAAACCACAGGTTTATTACAAAAAAGAGGGTTTTGACTTACCCTGACACCCCTAAGACTATCTTGACCCTTAACTCCGCTTACCAACAGCCGCGAAATTACCACAACTAGTAATCCTTAGGGTACGCGCCCCAACAGGCCCCTAAGACTCACTAGTGGCCCATCCCAGGACACTCTGCGAGGACTCTGGTGGGAGAATATTCTGCGTGAGGGCCTGGAAGTGACTGGTGAGATTATGCAGTATCTCATCAGCGGCTTTCTCCTTTTCCACCAGTTCCTGTAATACTGAAGAAGAGTCTGTATCAGCCTTTTCCTACGCAAAAGTGTCATAGGTCTTCAAAAGTTTGAGCTGGCTCTCCGCAGTATTGCTCAATTCTAATGCTTCATCAACCAGGGGCTGTAACGCATTTTCCACCATCGTTACCTTCGTCCTGCAGGACTTGATTTCCTGCTGAAGTTCCTTGCTGCGCTTTACTTTAGCCATCTTCTGCATAGGTGGCAGCGTCTTGATTTCTATTCTGACTGCATCTAACTCATCCTGGCGCAACTTGATGGTTTCCTGAATCTTCCCTACATCTGGATGGTCCTGTAGGTTTTCCCATGCTTCTATGCTGTCTTCCATTAGTTTTGCGACACTAGCCACGTTGTCTGATATTTTTGTTGCTGAAGCCTTGATGTCCTGCTGGCGCTGTTCTCGGACCTCTGGTGGAGTCTCAAGAGGAATGCGTAGTTGAAGTTCTGCAATTTGTTGCTGGTGTTCTATCTTCATCCTTTCAACCTCGCTGCGGGACTACTGGGCATAGTCTCTTAGCTTAGCAATTCTCTTCCCTGGTTCCTCTGCTTCCTGTATGTCGGAGTCAGAAAGACTCCGACATGCCTCGTCCAATGCTCGCATCAGCGTAGTTGTTGTCTGTTCAGCCTGTTTCTTCTGTTGTGTGATCTCTTCTAGGCGTGCTGCGAAGGTTTTGTTTTGTTTGATGGTGTCTTCCAATTGGACTTGTGACACTTGAGTTCGGGTATGGATCTCCTTTGTAATCGCGAGCTGACAGAGGTGCAACTCTGACATAGACATCTTTGTATAATCAATCTCCTTGGTTATATTCGTCTGGGGTCGAGAATCGGTGTCAGGCTGTATCAGAGTTGCGCTTGATACCTGTCCCTGGGGATCCCTGGGTGGCCATTGCCTAATATTCTGCTGCGTGGGTGCCATAGTGCTGCTTGTCGCAGTACTGGGCGCTGATTTTGCGGTGAGCTCTTTTAACTCCGATACCCTGTTTGCGATACCTAAGAGGCCGGCAAGATGCAGTTCCGCAAACTATGACCATTTTTTAGTAAGCGCTGTCGTAGACTGTTCTAGAGCATGCTCCAGTGCATCCAGCGTGACAATGGCTTCTTCCTCGATATCTTTGTCCTTCAATGCTTTTACCTTTTTGCGGGACTGTGGCTTGGTTACCTCAGCTACTTCTGGTGACTTGCGCTTCGTTGGTGGGGTAGGATCTGTTATGGTCTTGACCGACTCCTCATCCTGTTCATCCTGTCCGTTGTCTCCACCCTGGCCGTCATCATCCCTCTACGAATCACTTAGGTCTTCACTATCTTCCAATGGGCTCTGCTGCTGCGCCTGACTAGTACCTGCGCCAATATTGGTAACTGGGGGAACCGGAATAGAGGGTTTTTTCCCTAAATCTTTCAGCCATTCGGCTGGCCAGAGCTGAACTATCCGCCTGATATCTGGTTCGGTGACTACATAGGGTAATTTGAAGCATTGCCGTTGTGGATCTGCACGAGCTTGAATGAAAACATGATGCATATCGGCACTAAAGTGCACGACGCCCTCGTATTGAGAGAACACTTCATTGGTAAGTCGAGGTGTTCGCACAATCTCATAGTGAATACTCATAGCATAAAAGACGAATACAGTGTTTGTCATCTGTTGAGCTTCCTTATCCGAGGATAGCCAAAGGGAGGCATACCTTGCTGCCCCTGGCGTGCCAGGGTTTACTTCAAAAAACTGGGCTTCAGTGGGTTCTTTCCACCCCACTAATGCAATAAGGATTAAAATCCAGGAATAATGAAAAGGTCTACCTTTTTCTTGCGCATCGCGGGCATCCTCCAGAAACTCCTTCGCAAGATATCTGGCCCAATTATAAGTATACCCCTCAGCGCAGTTCATAGCAATCCGGATAACCGGAGCAGGTACTTCAGTTGGCCAGCATTTCCGTATGAGTTTGGAGGCTAAGAGTTCAGCTGCAAATCGAATGGGCTGCTCCTGAATCGCGGAAGTGTGATACCCCCGATTCCCTTTTGTCAGGCCAAACCTCTCTTTCATGGTTTGCGCGAGCTTTGTATCGTCATGTTTGGACGGAAATTCAGTTCCCGGATCAGGTCCTGCCATGGGTAAACCTGTGATCCTATGGATGAGGGCGGCGTCAATAGGAATTTGCTGGTTCCCTATCCATAAATAGCCATCATGCACCAGCGCTAGTAACTGCTTAGCCACTACAGTCACGTGTATGTCGTGACCGAAATGGGGAATGTTAAGTGTCTTGAGTAGGCCAGCGTTATCCAGGCCCGCAGCCCATGGTTGCACTTCCAGTAGTGTGACCCCATGATCCGGGTACTTGACGCGGTGCAATTATTCTGCTGGTTCAAACTGTGGAAACTTGCCATGGTCATTGGTGTCGTGATCGCTGTACTTAAGCCGATCAATATTCCCTGTCATACTTCCTATTAGCTGCACTCCCTGTGGCAGTGAGGGTGTGGCTAATGTAAATTTCTTTGTCCGACGGGGTAACGCAGTACCTGGGCAAACAGGTGGTAGATATGGTGGCCGTGGTGGTGGAATATGGTCCCTGCCCCCGACCAGGGCCTGTGTGGAACCAGAGGGCTCCATAGGATGAGCTGCTGGGGTTTGCCCTGTTTGCCGCTGCCGGTCTTGGTTGCGCTTGGTGCAAACTTCAGTTGTAGAATTTTTCCTGGCAGACCGTGTCTGCATCGGCCGTGGTGGTGCTGGGGAAGTGTCTTCACAGTGAGCTAGTGCAAGCAGCCGATTAGAGCAGGTGATCAAACCCTCTTGCTTGAATTCTCTGACCAAGGCGTCAATCTCGCGTTCGGTGGTCATGGGTTCACTCAGAAATCTTGAAGAAATGCAGGATGCAATTTTTCCTAACTTAGGCATCTTCTTATACACGCCATCAATCAAATCGGGGAGGACAGTGCATTGAAGGCACCAAATCTGATGAAAATCTTGTCCATGTGGAGCACGATTGCCGGTACTGGTCTTAGTACAGTCATTAAAAGCAATTAAAATCCCACCGCCGCCAAATTGGCTGCCCCCCAACGGTCATATTTTGAGCCTCACTACATTTTTGGGCTGCGGCAGAATCATGGTTGAAGCCTCGGGGGAATAAGCAACCCCGGCCCAATAGTGCCCTTCGACCCGACCAGATAGTATCTGCGATAGGACTATTAGATTTGAGGCACTAGCGTCTTGGCTCGGCCCCTTGATTTGGTATCCAATGCCTGGATGATCAACATTTGCCTTGTCGTGATTTGATCGGAAAGCTATATCTAAAACAGGACCACTTTTATTAATGGGAAATGCGATCAAAAAGGGATCCACAAGATCATCCTCACTTACAGTACTGTGGCGGAGCTCAACCTTCATATGCCCATTTTTCGCTATAGGGTCCAAGATATATATGAACTTATGCATCCACTCCTTACGAGGTGTGTTTTCCATTGCTGTATATTTCTGCCTCAAATGTCCCTGAGGGCTATTCCGCCCCTTGAACTTACTTCACACTTCTTGAGCTTGCCTTGTAACTTTGGGGCGCAAGAATTTCTGGCAGGTTCCCCGACGGGGCTGAGGCTTTGTATGATCGGTCCCCCATGCTGCTGTAGCTTCTATTGCTATTTCCAGACGCTGGGTGTTTTGTGACTGAGGTACTCGTTCTGACATAGGTGCAATCATTTCTCCAGGGTCTGTCATCCCAACCTGTGCAGGCAATTCTCGAGGCTGTGCGCTAATGCATCGAAGAGACTGAATGATCTGCGCGCACCTATGGCCATGTAGCTCGTACAGTCGATGCTGCCAATTCTCCAGACCATCGTCTGAATCAGACATGCAGGAGCTATCACATTACCAATCCATTACACCATCAGCATTAGGCTCGACATAATCTGCATCCTTGGCTGTGATGTTATAGATGTGGTCTAGAGTATCCTGCTCCCCTTCATCTCTGAGTGGTTATGTATATCTTTCTCCTTGGGATGGGTCGAGGGGTATAATAACGCACAGGCCATTTCCTTCGAAGGTCATCTGTCTCCTTTTAAGGTTGATGATTGCAGCATTGGCCATGGCCCACTCAATTCCCAACAGGGCTGGGTAAGGGTTGCTTGCATCAATGATCTCAATAACTTCAAAATCGGCTAGAGTACTGACCCCAACGATGTCAATTGGAACACTAAGAAGTCTTCCTAGCGGTACAATCCTTTGCTGGTTAGCTAGTCGCAGTTGTATAGGTGACCAAACCAGGGAAGGCTTTCCCATTTGTCCCCAGGTATGCTTGGGTAGGACATTCACGTCTGATCCAAGATCCAAAATGACATCAATCACATCATATTCCCCTATCTGGACATTCAATCTCATTTCCCTTCCCGTTCTTTGGACAGGACTAACAGTTTTCTCCTGATCAATTCCTTTCTGAGGGTCTGTGACAGCAAGAAATTTTTGCAGGTCTTTTAGAGCATTCTGATTCCGCAAGAGTTTCATACAGCTCTGCAAAAAAGAGGATAGTGTACTTACTTTATCCGTCGAGGCCTCTTGTGGCTGCGAATCCTGCTGAGGTTGCCGCGCAGGTACTTCTATGGTGCCAGGGTCAACCATGTCGCACTGGGCCTCCTGGACAGGTACTTGGTCCTTCACAGGGTCAAGGGCTGGGACTTTCTCGAAGGATTTACGTGCACACACCGCGGAAGGTTGCTTTGGCCCATCTTGAATATGCATCGTAGCTCCACTCCGGGTGACCACATTGAGGTCTGGGGCAGGTCTTTGCTCAACGGAAATCAACTGAATATTTGGGGTAGGGCCTTGGTTGTTTTCCTGAATCTTTGTGAGGAGCTGGGGGCACTGTTCAATCACGTGATCCACTGCGCGGCAATACCGATAGGTGGTAGTGGGGTTCCGACAGTCACGAGCCAAGTGACCAACTTGGTTACAATTGTAACACACTACCTAGCCTCGACCTCTTCCAGTCATCCCACCACGGCCGCGACCACCAAAAGCACCTCTTCCGAAGGCACCGCCGCGGTAACCATAGCCATCATTATTCTGGGCTTCATTGTGGACTCGGTAGGCATCAGAGGTGTGCTCTCGCATAAGGTCGTAGCTACGACACTCGTCTTCATTATGCCCTACGGACTTACAGAACTGGCAGTAGGGGTTTTTGGGAGCTTGAACATATCTCTGAAGAAAATGGCAGTGCTCAGGGCGATGCTAGCCAGAGGTTCGGAAAATCTCACAATACAGAGCATCGGCATTGAATTGGTTGGGCGTGCCCGTATTTAGGTATGTTCTGACCACGGGGCACTGGTCCCTATCGTGACCCTCAGACCGACATTGCGTACACCAGACCTCCTCTCGACTGGTTTTAGCTTTCTTCATGTCACAAAGCTCTAGGGCCATCGCTGCCAGCTGCGCTTGGATTTGGGAAATACCAGAATCATCTCTGACGGGAGCAGTCTCTAGCTTCATTGCGATTTCCAGAGCCTCTTGTTGGTCAGCAACCTTCTGTTGCATGAGCGAAGTTCTGATATGCGGCAATAATGCTGCGATAAACCATTCTTTGTGCTACGCAGGACTAATGGTGAAGCTGACTTGGTCTAATAGAACTTTGAATCTTTGGTCAAAGTCCCAAACGGATTCGCCGCACTGCTGTTGAATCTCTTTGAGTTCAGTGATGCTCTGCGATTCCGACTTTGGTTTCTTAAATTCCTTAATGATGGCGGCCTTAATTTCATCCAAAGTGGGGTGCTGATTACTGGAGAATTTCATGAACCAGGTCAAATCCTGGTCGCGAAAGGAAGTAATGAGCTGCGTGGTTCTCACATCTAGGTCAGTAATACTCTTCGCGTTCCAGTTGGCCTCACATAAAAACCAGAATTGTTCTGGATCGTCGGATCCCATTCCTTTGAATATGGGCAACTTAATGTCATCAGCTAGGTGGGCCATGGTGGTTCTGGGAGGGTTGGGAGGAGGACAGGACGTTGATGGGGGGGGTTGACAGGGGCAGTTTGACCTGTGACCGAAATACTTGGATTTGGTTTCCTGTCACACTACGACTGAACTTTATGGGTAACAAAGCGACGCTGGGGGGTGATGGGAGGGTTTCCTACCGACGGGTTTTCGTCAGGGTCTGGCTGTGGAGAGTTTACAGGGGGAATTGCGGTGGTCTGTCCTTAAGAGTAAGATTCAAAATCTCTTTTGTACCTTTGCTCACTTCGCGGCAACCCACTTTGCGCATCAAAAATATTCTCACTTGCAAACATGTGTTAGTACTACTAAACTAACAGTCTGATTCAAATAATAACATACCCTTTTCAACCAATAGTATTTTAATCTTCAAGCTTAAGGAATTTAAAAACTTACCACGGGGCCCTTTGAAAAACTGTCATTCAGCTTCGCTGAAAGAAGTGCTTGTGTCAATGGCAGATTTTGTCACGAAGGCTTCCAACGTTCACGTCGTCCAAAAATCGACAGCGCAGGATACCTCGTTGTTCACGTGTGGCACAAGATTGACCCTTGCGGGGGTCCACACAGGAATCCGTCGAGCTTGAAAGTTCGTCCTCCTTTCCGTTAACCTAGACAACCACTGGTGCAACTCTATGTGGAAACGACCAAAGAAAATTTCATAAGCATCACAAAAAACATACCTTTGTAAAAAGTCACTTGCGCTTCGACACGGATTCGTATTTTCTTGCTGCGCGAATTTCAGACAAGTCTCAGCAAACCAATCCCCGATTTCCTTCACAGAGGACCTCCAGAACATAGCCCCTGAGGTACAATGTAAACCCCTCTTGAGCAGGTACTGATTTCAAATGGCAAAAGAACCAATTTGTTGGACAATAGGGCAGACCCGGGTTTAAACCTTTTGTGTCGCACCAACAAAAAGACCCACAGTGTTGGCCCTTTCGGCAACAACCTGCGCACAAGTTGCAGTCTCACCCGAAACAGCTATGGGGTGCTGCAGAATCAGGTTTCGGCAAGCCGAGAGGGGGATTACTGTACCTTAGCCTTAATAATCTTATTAATCAATACTATAAAAGCTTTACCATTCATTCACATACGACTTCGCGGATAAATAAATAGTCGTTACTTGCTCAACCCACTACAGGGAATTCACAGCGAAGCTAAATATTGACAGCGATCTAATTTATCAGATGGATACAGTTATTAATGCATAAAAGATAACAGAACAGAAACAGCACAAGAAACCACGACACCGGATATAACGTGGTTCACCCCCAGTGTAGGGGCTATGTCCACAAACTGTGTTTTATTCAACCTGCTACAAAAACCACAGTTTGATCTGCGCAATCGGCTGCAGATCCCTTCTTTCTCTAAAAGCTACGCACACAGCAGCAGGCCTCTGCGCACACAGCTGTAGATATTTCTTTCTCTTCTTACAAAAACCCTCTGCACACTCAGCTGTAGAGGTCATCCACGCACACAGCTGGGACTTAACCTTTCACAATCAACCTTATCTTCGTCTTATTCTTTCTTACATCATAAAACCTAACCTATCTTCTTTACACAAGCGCTTATTTATACTGCACATTTTTACAAAACCATGGTCTTAAACCATGGGCACCCAAAAAACCCTAAACCCTGGATTTAAACCACAGGTTTATTATAAAAAATGAGGTTTTGACTTACCCTGACACCCCTAAGACTATCTTGACCCATAACTCCGCTTACCAACAGCCGTGAAATTACCACAACTAGTAATCCTTAGGATACACGCCCCAACAGTGGCTAGGAAAGTCATTTGGCTTCCGATGCAATGTCTTTTGACTTCCGATTGAGCTTTTCCTACCCATGTTTCAGATGTCTCTAGCTCTTGTCCCTTCCGCCGTTGCGGCTCTCAAATTCCTTTAGCTTCTGAAGTGTAAATCCGTCCAACTTATGGTTAAAGCTTCTCCCGCCCACATTTCGGATGTCTTTAGCCCTTGTCTTTTCCGCCATTGCGGCTAGGAAATCCTTTTCGCGTCCAATGACAAATCCTTCCGATTACCGATCTAGAACTCTCCCGCCCAGGGCTTAATCAAAACTCTTTCCAAATCAAGAGATGCACCTGGCCGTTTTCTTGTGGATTAGCTGTTTCAGGTGGTTAATTTTAATGTTTAAAATGTCATTCCAATGAATGATGCTTGTCAATTGATTGCAGGTGGGTTCGAGAAATTAGTCAAACTACCGCAGCGTGCAGGAAAACAGACCGTTTGGTAGAGTCAAGGCCGAAACTAGCAGGATCGCAGGAAGGACAAACGAAGGAAAAAAGACAAAAATGAATGGTGATAGAGGAGTAGCTCTGAAAGGTCTGGCAGTTACTTAGCCAATCACGAGCATGCATAGAAAAGATAGAGGAATATGAAGCGTTGAGGAACTGAGAGGTCAGACGTTTGGGGGGCAGCCCAAGCGATCTGCAGTGGTAGTTTAAATATTTGAAAGTAGAACTTAGACAGGACTTTTTCCCTGGAAAAACTTGTAAACCATTTGCTTGTAATAGGAACTATTTCGTTTTACAATCAGAAACTACAGCTTTTCCTGATGGAGAAAGCAAAATGTGGAATGTATCAATGTGTTTAAATGAACAATGTTGAAGGGGATCTATTTCTTTTTCAGCTGTGTTTCATTAACTGTGAGAGCGTTTAACTTCCTGAACCTATGTTCTTGTTGAGTGCTTTTCAGTATATTTTCTGATGTTTCCACTGTGAGTAATGAATGTTATTCATAAAACAATTGGCTAACTGGTTGTTCAAAAATATGCAATTGTTCATGTGTCTCGAAAGAAGTGTCAACTATCTGTAACTTTTCGTTATCCATGTGCAAAATATATTACTCACCAATGAATGATAATCCTTCTCCCTAGGGATAGTTTACGTGGTTAGTTTATTTTCTTGTTGTATGTGATTTAGATGCTAGTGAGTCCAAGACGAGAGGTAATAACCTGCGCATCACATTGTGACTGCTCCTCGCATCTTATTGCCCTACATGGTTAATTAGGCACTTGCATATCATACATTTAGTCAAAAATACAAAAATACACGGTGGACCGGGCCGCAACCGGTAAAGCCTTTGTTTTTGTTACTTTGATCTACGGTAGCCGGACCGCAAACCGGATGGATTCCCCATTCCAAACAGTCACGGGCTAGTTGGGAACGTTGACTGGGGAGAATCCCTTACTATTGTTGCCTGCAAATTTTCGGGCCTCAACACTGCCAAAAGAAATGGAAACTAATCACAAACCTGATCACGATAAGAAAAAGACCTAACTATGAAAACTATACAATAATATACAATAACCAACCTTGGCTGAAAAGTCTTGCATAGTACTTCTTGAGATAGAGCCCATTTCTAGGCTCCGCCAAGGCTGTTCCCTCATAATCCATTAACTCATAAGCACCCTTCTCTAACACACATTTGATGACATAAGGACCACGCCACATGGGGTTAAAATTTCCTGCCCCCAAGTGTTCTTTCAGTTGATCCCACAAAAGGACCAAGTCTCCCTCACTAAACCTCCTTGGACAGATAGACTTATCATACTGGACCTTTATGCGATGTTTATTTACTTCTAGAGCCACCAAGGCATCTCGACACTGCTCATCAAGTTGCTCAAGGTGGACCAAATGCTCCTCCAATGGTGAAGTGTCTGGTAAGAGTTCTACGGCTAGATTCAAAGAAGGAATCTCACATTCAACTAGCAATATCAACTCCCCTCCATGTACAAGTTGATATGGAGAAAAACCCGTGGGAGTCTTAACAGTGGTTCTATACGCCCACAAAGCAGGATATAACATGATGTGCCAATTATTCTTGCTCTGTGTGATGCTTTGTTGGAGAATGGATTTGAGTGATTTATTCACTACTTCTACCTGTCCATTCGCTTGAGGGTAGTAAGAGGAGGAATGCTCTTGTTTGTACCCTAACTTTGATGCCAACTCTTCCATCATACGATTCTGAAAGTGCGAGCCATGGTCAGTGACAAGCTCTTTCGGAATTCTGAACCGAGTAATAATCTGGTTGAATACGAAGTGCATGGCTGTCTCACCATCAGATTTAACTGTAGGCATAGCCTCAGCCCATTTCATGAAGTAATCAACAGCCACTATGATATGATGATGCCCCCCAGCTGAAGCTTGGTTGCAATCCATAAAATCAAGCCCCCACTTAGTGAAGGGACCGGCGGTGATGATGGGATGTAATGGAGCAGGTTTCGAGTGCATATTACATGCAAACACCTGGTAAGGGTGGCACCTATTGACAACATCAACACAATATTTAAAGATCGACAGCCATAAATAATCTGCTCGTAAGATTTTTTGGGTTGTCGAAATCCCAGATAAATGACCACCACATGCCCCTCCATGGAAATCATTCAGCACTACCTTAGCCTCATCATGAGTCAAACAACGACATAAAATGGAATATACCCCACAGTGGTATAAAGTGTTATCCACTATGAGGTAATTCTTAGACACATGATGTAATCGTCATCGTTCATCCTGTGAGAGATGAGTAGGGACCTTCAATGTTTGTAGATATATAATGATATCTCCATACCATGGGTCTAAAGTTGATATTAAGAAGATGTGCTCATTGAAAAATGTATCTTCACAAACCAGCTCCTTGGCCTCGCTTGGGAAATCCAATATAAGCTCTGCAAAAATTAATGATTTCTTCGATTTTGCTGAAACAAATTCGAGATCGAATTCTTGCAGGACAACAATCCATTTATTATATTTTCCCCCAATCATCCTTCGAGTGAGGAAGAATTGAAATGGATTGACATGGGATACAACTAAGGTCTGGCGAAGGAGAATATAATTTCTCAACTGTTGAGCTGCATGTATGGTAGCTAAAGCAAGCTTCTCAACATGAGAATAACAAATCTATGCGTCAATAAGGTTCCATCTTAGATAGTATATGACATGCTCTTGGAGCTCCTCATCCTCTTGAACCAAAACCATCCCAATCATATCCATGGACGCGGCCACATAAAGTAAAAAATCATGGCTATAGTCTGTGGGACTAATCATCGGGCTGATGCTAGGGCTCGCTTCAGCACATCAAAGGACTCCTGGGCTCGCTCATCCCAACAAAAGGTGGTGTCCTTCTTCAAAATATGCATGAAGCCTCAAGATTCTTGGCACAGGGCCCAGCTATGTTGACTAACACTTTACCTCACAATCAAAATATGAACTCGAGGACCCATGATCAGTCTGGTGGTGATCAAGATCCACCAGAGGGTAGTGGTTGTGGTTGCGTTAACATGGTACGTGCTACGAAAGTTGTGACCCATGCGAAAGACTATGGTTCGTCACAACCCATCCCAGGAAAGGAACCTGATCCACTAGGGTCTCCTTTGCATATTGAGAAACCTATGGATAAACCTGAAGTTGCACCTCGCATTCCTAAGGGAGTCCTTAAGTGTTCGAGGCACAATCCTAATGCCCGAGACGCCCAGAGCTATTCAATTATCAAGGATTTGGTCCACACTCCTTGTGTGATGTCTGCATTGGAAGTGCTTCAGAGTTGTCCTTCTCAAAGGAAGGATTTGCTTTCTTCCCTTGGTGTGAATGATGATGATTCTTCCTCCGTGATTAAATTGGAAACCACAGGACTTCAGCTTCACTTTCCTTACTGTTATGGAGAGAAATTCCTATGGCTTGGGGTACCACAATAGACAGCTTGACTCCAGAAATCAATCCTTTCCAATATGCAATAGAAATTAAATGTCTAACACTAAAGGATCAGACTTCGTACCTTATTTGTGACGGTTGAAGTAGATCCCCATTGAGCTTTCCAATCTTCAGCTTGAATTGATATATCACTTCCTCAAAAACAAGTAAACAATACAAGCATTCTATATATCATGGTGTTAGATGTATTATAGCATATATAATCAATAATGTATAAGCATTTGACATAATCCAATGGAGAACATATTCATTCAAACACACATTATTGGACAGGAAAAGATATTTCTATTAATATAAATCAGAGATTGCAATATACAACCTCTGACGGCACGTCTGCGAACCGGAGAAACTGAATCCCCCGCTTGGGCCTCCACCACCTCAATCCTCCATCTCTCGATAGCAAGCTCACAAGCAAAAGGAAAGCTTGGGAAGAACACCAAAGTGCTCCAAGGGACAAAGGGATGCAGACTCAAGCATAAGTTCCGGCAACAATGGACTATAGTTTCGTTGCTCTCAATTCTCTCTTCTGCCTTCAATGTACCAAAGGGGTTCCTTATATATCTTTTCAGAGGGGTAATGAAAGGTCGAATCCGAGATATCTCAAGGCATATGGAAGGCTAGGAGTCAAATGAGTCGGATACATGTCAAGGAAAATTCCAAAAGGATTTGGATTATGCACACATCCCGATGTACGCGGTTTTAGTGATCAAACCCACGTATGTACGCGCTTATAGGTTTAAAAGTCGCGTATATCATTTTTCATATGTTTTTAGGGATGATCAAGGAAAAATCAAAGCACAAAAAGTGGTCCATAGGGTCTAAGGAGTCTGCAGCAGGACAGGGGAAGGCCATACAAAGTGTGATTCACCTAGAGTGGTGAAATCCGCTATAACAGATGCCCCCTAATGTGTGAGGTCAGAGGGGTCATACGATGGCCGAAATAAATTATAAGTCCATCCCAGAAGTGGAGTGATGAAGGATCCCAAATGGAAGACCAACCACCCAATCAGCATAGTACACTAATACAACTCTGCATACAACTGCAAATACATATAGAAATACCGGATACATAAGAGTACAATGGCCATGAATAGGAAAGATACATGATATCACATATGTGGTCATCGCCATGTACAATATACATAGATCAGAATCTCCATGATGAAGATATACAAAGGACCATGATCTCCAAAATGGTCGAAGATATACAATAGATCAAGATCTCCATAGTGGCTGGAAATATCTGACATACACTGGAATCAAGTCACGAGAGCTGAAATCTCATGAATAGTGGCACGATCAAGGAGGTAGCATATAAGAGATGCCACCAATCTAGAAAGTCTTCTACACAAACCGCTACGAGTACATGTCCTACTATGCGAATAGAGGTGTCGAGGTCTAACATAGTAGTCCATCGTCTGATTACCGGTCATTAATGTATACCGTTAACAGACACGAGATCACCCACCGATATTGAAAATGGGAATCACGGTACTAGAGTGAAAACTAACAAGTGTGAATAAATGTGTTGAGGTCGAACACTTGAAAGGGTCCATCGATCAGGGGACATTGATGTATTCCCAAGAAACTGTCGATGGCGAGAGAACCTGCCACTGATGACTGCAAGTCTCAAGGCACTCAAAATGACTCTAGACTCCAATCCCAGAATAAATGATCTAAAGTCGATGGGATGAAATCCACTAGAAGGAGGGAATTAAGGCATCCCCCATCATCCAACACGAGGTACTCAGCAAAGTTGTATAATGTGGAAGGACTCGATCATAAAGTGCACGAACCAGTAACTGTACCGGGAATGGCCGACATGCAAAGTCAAGATAACTGAGGAAAGGTCGACTCAGGTTTCAACTTCCTCTGAACAAGAGAATAACGGCGCATGGTGACTGAATGAAGGCAGCATAGACTCGATATGCAAACTGGGATATCTCTGTGACACAGCAGGCATCAACAGAGGCTCCATAGGGACTGGAAGCTTAACCAGTCGGTGGAGATAAACTCAGATAAACAAGTACAACTCCTAAAGTCAAACTATAACCCAACCAATGGATGTGATATACAGTCCTCTGTTCGAAGGTGACACGACTCGACAGCTGCCAAAGATAACATCTTTCCTTGTCTGGATTTTTTGCTTTTTTTATTTTTTTGGACTTTTTCAGTTATTTGAAAAGCTTGAAAAAATAATAAACTAGCTTTATAGTTACAAACTAGGAGGAGATGAGTGTCACAAGGGAATAAAAACTAGTTCCAAGCAGTGGAACATACCTATGCTCAATGCAAGGATACATGTGTAGGATATCGACACTCGGGGGAAAATCCCCTCCCAGTAAAAAGGGAATCAAGCTGCGAAGGATATAAAAAATGGCTCTGCATGGCTAGACATGAGACAAGCTCGGGCTATATGGCTGAAACGCAATGTTAGGAGAGCCAGCATAAAGCTCAATAAGGTAGGAAAATCTCATGATAATGCATTCACAACTTGACATGAGGGAGTCCTGAGGGAAATAGGGCAGCATAAGATCAATAGGAGTATGAGGCTCTTGCGAAATGTCATGGCAGTACTATAAAACAGAGTCCCACACCCTAAAGGAGAAACCATCGGCATGGGCACCAAATTAAAATAAGGCACTAACTAGGGTACCCATGTAAGATGAAGCTCTACCACTCGTATCATGCCACTTCTAAAGCAGCAAGAAGGTTCTGTGACATAATAGAGTGGGTTCATACCTAAGGTCATGGTGATATGGTCACAAGGTCATGCAAAATGCAAATGGTGGTGAAAGATAACCTATATGCAAGTTTAGACATGATACCTTAGATCGGCACGAATGGGTCAATCCAACGGTTGAAACAGCACTGAAAAAAGGTCTTCTACAACACCAATTATGTCAAAAACAGTCCAAAATGGTTAGAAAATGTCGAAACTATAGGAAAGGGGGTAAAAATTTTCAAATATTTGAAAATTTTTCTATAAATAGTAAAAAATATAAATCATTTGAAATTTTTACCCATTTGAGCTCTGATTTTCAACTGCAAATTCCAGGAGATCCAGCCGGCAGAATTCACAACTGTTTCTTCCAGGTATTTACTCATGCTCTCCTCTTGCATTTTGACATAATTTTTATAGATTTTCATGGTCAAATGAATTTTTTAGGCCATCCCAAAATGAGCGCTGCGGCCCACGCGGAAATCGATGCTTTTTCCACGTATAGGGCTGGATATACGCAGAAAAGGGCCTCAAACGCGCGTACATATGCGGTTGTTTTCAAAATAGTTGCGTATGAGGCCACACATATGATTTTCAACTAAACTAATGGGAAAATTTTCAATTTCTTTTGCAGGATGGTACTAGAATGGATAGAGCGTGAGCATGGTGAAGTA
The DNA here is from genome assembly GCA_001517045.1 of Pseudotsuga menziesii. Taxonomy (NCBI): domain Eukaryota; kingdom Viridiplantae; phylum Streptophyta; class Pinopsida; order Pinales; family Pinaceae; genus Pseudotsuga; species Pseudotsuga menziesii. Next base: position 119,950 of record LPNX010266424.1, on the reverse strand, counting down.
GAGGAAGCAGTAAGGGCCGACTTAATGGCTCAACAAGCTCTTCGTGCATGCGGACTCTACAAGTTTTGGTGTCTTGGTGGTTTGAGGGCCAAACCAAGACTGCTACAGATGCTGGTAGACTATTGGGATCCAGACTCGAAGTCCTTTCATATTGATGGGATGTCCCTCACCATAGAGGTGGAGGACATATACTTTATCACAGGGCTTTCTAGACGAGGGGAGGTGGTGAACCTTCGTTCCCAAGGTGGGCCAGGGGGTGGCTTGAATATCGATGAGTACATTGCAGTGTACTATTATCCAGACACCGAGAAGGTGGGGAGTTAGGTCCCTACCAATGCTATACAGGTGCTAGGCCTAAAGGCCATATTATTGACACTGGGCAGGATAGTCGGCTTAACATCACTCCACCAGGCCTCGTGGCCTCTGATGTTCTATGCAGTGGAGTGCATGAGACCCATAATCTATCACTGGAGTACTACGCTACTGAGCAACATGAAACACCATCTCAGTGAGTGTAAGGCAGGCATGGTACAGAACTTTGGGTTCAGCATTATCTTGAGCATGTTTTTCTTCGAGCGTGTTCTAGGATTGAGCCCTAGAGTGGATGTTCCTCTCCACAGGGTTCAAGATCCGCCCCAATGGCATTGGGCAAATGTTATGCGCAGACTTGGGGGTGGTAGGGTGGCCAACCCATATCCAGTTGACTTCTTTCCATGGTGGCGATGACAGATAGTTGCCATTGATGACTACCCATATGAAGGGATAGATTTCTAGGGGGATCCGGACATGCCATTGCCACCAGGAACGGCGTATGGTGATATAGGTAACGAATCTTGACCCTCACTATTTTTTAAATTTTTTGAGTTAATGAATTTTTTTGTATTTTCTGGATTTTATGGAAGCAAAAAGACATGTTTTTGTGCGACAACACATAGTGACATCTACCATTTATGTGCAAATGTGGGACCATGGCAGCCAGAGGGCTTCCCTTGTCATATACGGAGGGGAAGAGGAGATGACATCACGGGTGTGGATGTGGAGCGAACACTCCAGAGCATTCATACCAACTTTGTGAGACTGACTCATAGAGTTCCCATGGCGCAAGTCGAGGACCTGCCTGAGGCCATGCAGCGGCAGGTGGTGGGTGTACTATGCGCATGGGTGCGTTTATTTCGACGGCTAGCTAGAGCCGTAGTGACGTTCCATAATCACAACCCTCCTCCTCCTCCACAGGATTAGACACTTGGGAGTGTATTCATTTTGTACGACCGTGTATTATATGATGGTGGCTTAAAATCCCCAATTTTTGTATCATGACACTATGCATTATCACATTTTTTATGTGTAAAAAGTTTTATGGTGATCGATTTATTTATTTACATGTGTAAAAATTGTGTTTATGATTAATTTATTATGAATGAAACAAATGCCAATCTAACACGTAGTTAGCATATGAGTCAGCAACTTGATTATTATTTCTTGGAATGTGTATATACGTTATATTGTCAAATTTTCGTTCTAACAATCTCACACGTAAGAATCTTCTCAATAACGTCGGATCTCGAACATGGTACAAACCATTGAGTTGTGACACTACTAACTCCAAATCAAGGCGTACCTCAAGTGATAGAACGCCATGTAGAATGGCATCCCGTAGAAGCTCAATAATGGCGCTATATTCAGCAACATTGTTGGAAGATCTCCGTAGACATACACCTACTGAAGACAGTACCTGACCCATAGGAGTATAAATCACCCAAGCAGCAGAGGCTGAGTGTTGAGTGTGATGGCTTGCACCATCCGCGAATCCTACATAGGTGGAAGATTCCATTGACATCTGCCAAAAGAAACGGAAACAAATCACAAACCCGATCACGATAAGAAAAATACCTAACTATGCAAAGTTGTACAATAATATACAACAAGCAGCCTTGGCTAAAGATTATGCATAGTATTTTTTGAGATAGAGCCCATTTCTAGGTTCTGCCAAAGTTGTTCCTTCGTAATCTACTAACTCATAAGCACCCTTCTCTAACACATGCTTGACCACGTAAGGACCATGCCACATAGGATTAAATTTCCCTGCTCCCAAGGGTTCTTTCGGTTGATCCCACAAAAGGACCAAGTATCCTTCACTAAACACTCTTGGATGAATAGACTTCTTGTACTGGACCTTAACGTGACACTTATTAACCTCTAGAGCCACCAAGGCATCTCAACGCTGCTCATCGAGTTGCTCAAGGTGAACCAAATGCTCCTCCAAAGGTGAAGTGTCTGGTAAGAGTTCCACAGCTAGCTTCAACAAAGGGATTTCGCATTCAACCGAAAATATCGACTCCACTCCATGTACAAGCTAATATGGAGAAAAACCAGTGGCAGTCTTAACCGCGGTTCGATATGCCCACAAAGAGGGATATAACATAATGTGCCAATTATTCTTGATTTGTGTGATGGTTCATTGGAGAATGGATTTGAGTGATTTATTCACTACCTCTACCTATCCATTCACTTGGGGGTAGTAAGAAGAGGAGTTCTCTTGCTTATACCCTAACTTCGATGCCAACTTTTCCATCATACGGTTCTGAAAGTGTGAGCCATGGTCAGTGAAAAGCTCTTTCGGAATCCCAAACTGAGTAATAATTTGGTTGAATACAAAGTGAGTGGCTGTCTCACCGTTGAATTTTACTGTAGGCATAGCCTCAACCCATTTCGTGAAATAATCAACAGCCACTATAATGTGATGGTTCCCCCCAGCCGAAGCTTGGTTGCAATCCATAAAATTGAGCCCCCACTTAGTGAAGGGACCGGCGGTGGTAATGGGATGTAACGGGGCAGGTTTCGAGCGCATATTACGTGTGAGCACCTGGAAAGGGTGGCACCTCTTGACCACATCAACACAATCCTTGAAGATTGACAGCCAAAAATAACCCTCTCTCAAAATCTTTTGAGCTGTAGAAAGCCCAGATAAATTACCACCACATGCCCCTCCATGGCAATCATTCAGCACAACCTCAGCCTCGTCATGAGTTAAACAAAGTCATAAAATGGAATCTACCCCACGATGGTACAAAGTATTGTCTACTATGAGGTATTTCTTAGAGACATCATGTAATCATCGTCGTTCATCTCGCGAGAGGTGAGTAGGGGTCTTCAGTGTTTGTAAATATATTATAGGGATGAGAATGTGATAGGGATGACGCATTCTCATACGAGAATGAGCAACGAGATCATCCAAAAACACCTCGATAATTGACTTGAGATCATGAAAAATCAAGGTCATTGCCCGCTGAAATGTAGCTCCGGCATTTTTAAGGCCGAAAGGCATTTTCCGATATGCAAACATTCTCCAAGGACAAATGAATGCAGTCTTATGGTGGTCCTCAGGTTTAATCTATATCTGATTATACCCAAAAAATCCATCCTTAAAGGAGAACACCTCACTACCCACACACTCATCCAAAATATGATCTATAAATGGTGTGGGGAAGTTATCCTTAGGACAGGCACGATTGAAATCGCGGAAATCAGTGCATATGCAGATCACTCCCTACTTCTTATCCACCGGAACGGGGTTTGAAACCCACTCCGTCAAGGGAATGGGATAGATGAAACCGGCTTTCAACAGTTTCTCTATCTCTGCCTTAATGGCGGGTGCTCTCCTAGGATTCACCACACGTAAACGTTGTTGAATAGGCTTAGCATTGGGGTAAGTCTTAATCTCATGCTCGATAATACAACGGTCAATACCTGGCATCTCGTCATAAGACCAAGCAAAAATATCATGAAATTCCTTGAATAGCTTGGTATATTCCAGAATCTCAGCATGGGAACATTCTGCCCCAATATATACCTTCTCTATTATGCCAGGATTACGAGAGATGTTGATAGGAATCGTTGAAGATATGTTTGCCATGTTTCCATCAGCCATCAGACCAGGAGAGCTTAATGGAACCACAGGACTACCAACTCTCTGACTAAGAACCATGCTAAAATCCTCACGCTCCAAACGGTCAAGCTCTGGAAGAAAGTACAATCTATGATGAAGTTCCTCCCATGGTGGCTCAACTCCCAACATAGCCTCAATAATCGCTTCATCCAAAGGGAAAATTGTATCAAGGTAGTCATGGGCATGAGAAGACTGTACTGCCCATGCTGGAAGCACATACGGGTCCTCCTCCTCCATCCGTGAAGAGGAAGGACTAGGCTCTACAACACTCTTGAGATTAGCTTGATAAGCTATCATGGTTGCAGGAAATGGCACACTCGTCTCGACATGCTCACTCGAAGTACTCGGTGTAGGAAGAATCCAAGGGTCTTCCATATGATTCGTGCGAAAAGACACCGATGTCGTAGAATTCGAAGCCTCATCAGAACTAGATCCTATCATGAGGATCGGTGCAGGACAACTAAATCTTCCCATGAGGGATGGATACATTCCTACACCCACACTCCCAGTTGCCGGCTGAGAGTGCTCAACGATCGGGATCGAAGCTCCCGAAGATGCGGTAACAGACGTTTTCTTGAATTTCATTTGATCAATCGTTACGATCTTCCCGTTATGTGGAAAGCATACAACGCAGAACAAGGAAGACACAACGGCTTGCATACTATACATCCAGTTCCTACCCAGTAAGAGATTATAGTCAAGGGGCGCATTAACCACCTCAACCTCTATCGCAACGGTCTTCCCCCCCAAATGGACTTTAAGGGATGGAAGGATGACGTGCAGCCTAAAAGATCTCCCATCGAAAGCAGTTAATATAGTCGCTGACTTAGACAACTCAGGAGAATCAAGACCCTTCCAACAGGCCAAAGACATCATAGAAGCAGCAGCGCCCTCGTCAATCACAATACGTTTGACGGTCATACCAAGACATTCTACGTGCACCAAAAGAGACACATAGTAGGTGTTAGGGCACGCACCTCAATGGTCCTTAAGATGGGTAACTCCACGGGTTTGACTGAAAATAGTCTTAGGGGTGTCGGGGGTTAAATCAAAGTCTTCTATTGTAATAAACCCGCGGATTAAGACCAGGGTTTAGGGTTTTGGGTGCCCATGGTATTGAATCCATGTTTTTGTAAACAGTGCGCTATAAATAGGCACTTGTGTAAATAAGAAAGGTTAGGTTTTATGATGTAAGAAATATTAAGGCGAAGTTAAGGTTTATTTTGTAAGGAAAGGTTAAGTCCCAACTGTGTGCGTGGACGACCTCTGCAGCTGTGTGCACAGAGGGTTTTTGTAAGAAGATTGAGAAAAGATCTGCAGCTGTGTGCACAGAGGGTTTTTGTAAGAAGATTGAGAAAAGATCTGCAGCTGTGTGCACAGAGGGTTTTTGTAAGAAGATTGAGAAAAGATCTGCAGCTGTGTGCACAGAGGCCTGCTGCTGTGTGCGCAGCTGTTAAGGACTGAAGGGATCTGCATCTGAGTGCGTAGATCGAACTGTGGTTTTGTAGCAAGTTGAATAAAACACAGTTTGTGGACGTAGCCCCTACCCTGGGGGTGAACCACGTTATATTTGGTGTTGTGGTTTCTTGTGTTGTTTCTATTTCTATTTTCTTTTATGCATTAATAACTGTATACATTTGATAACTTAGATCACTGCTAATAACAAGGTTCGCTGTGAATTCCCTGTAGTGGGTTAAGCAAGTCACGGTTGTTTATCTATCTGCGAAGTTCTATAAAAGTGAATGACACAGCTGTGTAATTATTGATTAATAAGTTAGTAAAGGCTAAGGTACAGTAATATCCCTCTCTGCTTGCAGAAACCTAATTCTGCGGCACCCCTTTGCTATTTTAGGTGAGACTGCAACCTGTGTGCAGGTTGTTGCCGAAAGGGCCAACACAGTGGGTCTTTTGTTGGTGCGACATAAAAGGATTAAACCCGGGTCTGCCCTACTGCCCAACAAATTGGTTCTGTTGCCGATTGAACTCAGTATCTGCTCAAGAGGGGTTTACGTCGTACCTTGAGGGCTATGTTCTGGAGGCCCTCTGTGACGAAAATCGGTGATTGGTTTGCTGAGACTTATCTGCAATTCGCACAACAAGAGAACACAAATTCGCGTTGTAGCGCACGTGACTTTTTCCAAAGGTATGTTTTTTGTGATGCATATGAAAAAAAATTTAGTAGTATCCACATAGAGTTGCACCAATGGTTGTCTAGGTTAACAGAAAGAAGGACAAACTTCCAAGCTCGACGGGTTCCCATGTGGACCCCCACAAGGGTCAATCTTGTGCAACACGTGAACAACGAGGTATCCCGCGCTGTTGATTTCTGGACGACGCGCACATTGGAAGCTTTCGTAACAGATTTTGCCATTAACACAAGTACCTCCTTCAGCGAAGCTGAACGGCAGTTCTTCAAAGGTCCCCATGGTAATTTTTTGAATTCATTAAGCTTGTGGATTAAAATACTATTGGATTGAAAGGGTATATTGTGGTTTGAATCATACTGCTAGCTTTGTAGTACTAACATATGTTTGCAAGTGATAATACCTTCGACGAGCAAAGTGGTTTGCTGCAAAGTGGAAAAAGGTACAAAAGATATTTTGACTCCTATTCCTTAGGTCAAGCTACCGCGTCTTCCCCTGTGAATTCTGAAGATTCAGGCTCTGAGGAAATCCCTTCGCTTGGAAACCCCCCTATCACCCCGCAGCGAAGCCCTATTACCCCTGAAATTCCGTCGCAGTCTGACAGTCAACCAAGTACAAGTATTTTGGCCACAGGCCAGTCTGTCCCTGTAACTCCCTCCCCATCAACGTCCTGCCCCTCTCCCAGAACCGCCATGGCCCACCTGGTTGATGACATTAAGCTTCCCATCTTCAAAGGCACGGGATCAGAGGACCCCGAACAGTTCTGGTTTTTATGTGAAGCAGTATGGAATGCGAAGAAAATTGCAGACCCAGATGTGAGAGCCGCGCAGCTCATTACTTCTTTCCAGGATAGGGCTTTGACCTGGTTCATGAAGTTCTCTAGTACTCAGAGCCCTACGCTAGATGAGATTAAGGCAGTAATAACCAAAGAATTTAAAAAGCCTAAATCGGAATCGTAGAGCATCACCGAACTCAAAGAGATTCAACAGCGGCGCGGCGAATCTGTGTGGGACTTTGACCAGAGATTCAAAGTCCTCCTCGACCAAGTCAGCTTTACCATTAGTCCTGCGCAGCACAAGGAATGGTTTATCGCAGCATTATTACCACATATCAGAACTCCGCTCATGCAACAGAAGGTTGCTGACCAGCAAGAGGCTCTGGAAATCGCGATGAAGCTGGAGACTGCCCCTATCAGAGATGATTCTGGTATTGCTCAAATCCAAGCACAGCTAGCCGCGATGGCCCTGGAACTTCGCGAGATGAAAAAGGGAAAACCTGATCGTGAAGAGGTTTGGTGTACGCAATGTCAGACTGAAGGTCACGAAAAGGAACGGTGCCCTCTAGTAAGCAAGTACCTACGTACAGGTGCACCGAACCCATTTCCACCACAAGTTCTATATTGTGAGCTCTGCAGAACAACAGGTCAGCACCGACCCGAGAACTGTCACCTGCTGCAACGGTACAGACAGGGACCTAATAACCCCTACTATAATTTCTGCAAGTCCATAGGTCATAATGAGGATGAGTGCCGCACCTATGATGCCTATCGGGTGCGCAATGACGGCCCCAGTAGTGATAGCTATGGTTACCAGGGGGGTGCCTCTGGTAGAGGTTCGTCTGGAGGCCGTGGTGGTATGGCCGGTAGAGGCCGAGGCCAGTTGGTATGTTACAATTGTAACCAAGCTGGGCATTTGGCTCGCGTCTGTCGGAACCCTACTAAAACATGTCGATACTGCCGCGCGGTAGATCATGTGATTGAGCAGTGTCCGCATCTCATAGCTAAGATTCAGGCACGACAGAGTGCCCCCACGTGGAATATCCAGATGATTTCAGTTGAGCCCAGACCTGCCGCAACTATCAATGTTGTCACATGGAGTGGAGCTATGACACACCCACCAGATACAGAAATACAGCCTGTCGATGCTCGAGTTCGTAAGGCCCCTATGAAAATCCCAACATTTCATATCACAAGAGAAAGAGAGACATTTATGGAAGCTAAGAAAGATTTTGCTGGCCCTAGCAAATCCCTTACACCTACACAATCTCAGCAACTATCTTTGCGGCCCCAGGAAGCCCCGCGGGATAACGTAAGTACCCTATCCTCCTTTTTACAGAGTTGCTTCAAACTGTTACGAGATCAGGATGCTCTGACTAAGCTACAAGAAGTCATTGCTTCCTGCGAACCTCACCACAGTTCTGTTCAAGACAAAACTGTTCATAGAGTGAATAGAACCGACAGGGAAATGAGATTGAATGCTCAGATAGGGCCATATCATCTGACTGATGTTATCTTGGACTTAGGGTCCGACATAAATGTGTTAACTAAACAAACCTGGGAACACATGGGAAAACCCCCCCTCACCTGGTCCCCTATCCAGTTGCGTCTAGCCAACCAGCAAAGGATTGTGCCTCTAGGAAGTTTCCTAAGTGTCCAAACAGATATTGTTGGGGTCAGTACTGTCATGGACTTCGAAGTAATTGAGATCATTGATGACAGCGATCCCTACCCAGCCTTGTTAGGAATTGAATGGGCAATGGAAAATGTTGTAGTTATTAACCTAAAGAAGAGACATATGATCTTTGAAGGGAAAGACTTGAGAGTCATCCTACCCCTGGATCCCTCACAGGGGGAACGGTACACAGAACCACTCCGAAAAAAGGATCAGGATGATGTGGAGCACATCTACACTATCACCGCGCGGGACAGAGGTTCTGAGGATCCTCCTAACGTAGATTGAGAGTCTGGTAGCTCCTGTATGACCAACTCGGAGGATGACTTAGAGATTTGGCAGAACTGATTATATGAGCTCCATGGCCATAGTAGTACCAGACCTACTAAATCTCTCAGATGGCTCAGCTCACAACCAAGCGCTCTCCCTACTTTTGATGGTTCAACAGACCCTGACCCATTTATCATACAATTCTCAGGTCAGATACCGGAGCCATAGAAAATGACTTCTTTGGAGTCCGCACTCAGAGTCTCAGCTGCCAGATGGTGGAAGAGCCATAAGCCGCATATTCCTAACTGGGAAGCCTGTCAGAGGCTCCTTCGACTGAGATTTAAGGGCCAGCCTGAGGAGGTGCGAAGCAAGTTTGATGGAAAATCTAGTCCACAAGCACATTTGGAAAACTGCTATGAAGCGTGGAGGTATGTACCTCGGAATGAATGGGTACATCGATTCATCCATACACTGGCACCGATAGCTCAGACCTGGTACGAGGAAGCTGAGCTCCACCTAGACACTGTAAGTTGGGACTGTCTTGTCCATAGTTTTATACATACTTTTTCTACTAATGATGTCTGCCCAGCTCTAGACGCAGCTATCAGGATCATCCATACCAAGGTCTTTGATGACCAAGAACTAGTAGAACAGCGACCGGATTGGACAGTGTAGGAAGCCCACTCCCTAGAATGTTATAACTTCACCATTGAAGAGGATGAGGACCCGCGCAATATCGCTATCCCTGAGTCAGAAGTATGATGCGATGTGCAAGGACCAGTCATCAAAGCCCCGGAAGTAAATCATCCCCTGAAGACACGCACAGTTAACATTGGATCTGAAGAACATCCTAAGCTCACCACAATTGGTGACTATTGGGATGATGAAATGGTCAGCAAGGTAACCCAACTTCTCCACGAGTACCAAGATCTTTTTCCAACAAAGTTTTCCGAAATGAAGGGTATCTTAGGTGATATTGGCGTAATGAAGATCCCTTTGAAACCTGATGCAAAACCTGTGAAACAGCGGCCTTATATATTGAATCCGAAGTATAAAGAAAAGGTTAAGGTGGAGCTGGATAAAATGCTCGCCGCAGGAATAATTGAGCCTGTTGAAGAATCTGAGTGGGTCAATCCTATGGTGGTCCAGGAGAAGAAGACTAAGGGTGAAATCTGCATCTGTGTCGACCTCAGGAAATTAAATGATGCCTGTCTGCATGATCCATTTCCTACCCCCTTTACAGACGAAGTGCTCGACAATGTTGGAGGCCAAGAAATATACTCTTTCACTGATGGGTTTTCTGGCTTCCATCAGATCCGAATTGCTCCAGAAGACGGGCATAAGACAACATTTGCTACCGAAATGGGATCCTTTCAGTATACTGTCATGCCCTTTGGGCTGAAGAATGCACCTGCTATATTTTCTAGGGTCGTCATCTCTGCGTTCAAGGAATATATACATAAATTCTTAGAAGTTTATTTTGATGATTGGACTATTTTTGGGCTAGTAAAAGATCACCTCACTAGTTTGAGACTTATGTTAAACAAATGT
>LPNX010266424.1:93425-105129 GCA_001517045.1 Pseudotsuga menziesii | reverse complement strand
ATCGGTCTAGTAACCGCAGTACGGACCTGACTCGTAGCCATATACCGGCTCGAAGGACCATGTGAATAAGGTGGAGGATGTACATTTGAAGAACTAGGGACCGAGGAAGAAGGAACCTGAGTAATAATATATGTACTACCACCTATCATCACTCATCTCGGATCTGGTATCCTAATCGAATCGCTAACCCTAGACCTAGGAGGGAGATATGATGTAGCTTCCACCACTGGGACGGAAGGTGCAATGTGACTAGTGCTCCCAAACCTCTCTGCATGGTAAGGAATGAGAGTTCCCCTAGGCATAGTGTTAGGCTCGAAATCATATTCGACATGAAATGTCAAATCATGCATAGGGAAACCAGACGTAGCATAACTACCGTAGCTAGTGCTGGCAGGTTCAAAATGAGTCTCAGCATCCTCCGACATTCCATACCAGTAACGTGTCAATGGGGAATCAGACCTGGAGTGAGTAGGTCTATCTTGCAAGGGTCCTATATCATAAATCATAGGACCTAACTCAGCTAAGTCGGGTGAAGGATCATAAGTAGGAGTAAATTCCCCATCATCTAGACGAATGGGAGGAGGTGGTTCAGGAATATCCTCTAAACGGTCTCCCATGGTGTGTGAATCAATGTGTGAAATAGACACCTGGACTGTCTAGGTCTCTCTCCCAAAGGAGGAGGAGAAGTAGAAGGCAGAAGTCCTGCTAAACGATGAGAATGGCGAGGAACCACACTCGAATCCACAATGACTCAAAAAATAGCAAAGAATCTCTATTTACGTAAACCATAGGCCAACTATCATGCACAGAGCAATCACTAATAAAATCTAAAGCCAAATGTAAGCAAACAAGGGTTGGATAAGTGAGCTCCCGAATGAAGCAGGTATGCCTCGCCTAGGAGAGGCTTGAGACTCCCATACACAACAAGCGGAGGTACGTAACCAATTATTGTGGCCCTCAGCTTCAACGTGTAAAGCGGCTGTACTATCCAACCCCAACCTAGCTGGGACACCCACAAAATAACCCCTGTGAAGTACCCCCTCGATATCCTAGGAAAGGCCACTAAGGTCACCTGAATATAATCAATGCTCGGGCGGACAGTCCCAGGCAGGATTAACCGTATGGGTAGGGTAACAAAGCCCAAAACTCTCGAAAGATCCCCCAGATACGAATACAATCCTGGAAATATCTCTGGTGCTACTCAGTTATGACTAGGGGTCATCCCAATCAATAACCGCTCACACTGCCTCGTGCTTAACTCCCTTTTGAGAGGAGGATCCTGAGAAACATTGGTTATACCAAGGATTTCACACACTCACCTGGACAGACACCTAGATGTTGTTGTTTAGTGATCTTGGAGAATTGACTTACAATGAACTATTCCAAGATCCTAAAACCTAAGCTTGTTGGTGCACCCTAGAAAAGAAAAGAGTGTAATTCATTTTATTTAGCGTTGATTTTAGTTGGCTTTATTACTCAAAAAAGGGATATGATCATGCAACTAGTGGTGTTATGACGCAATAGGAAGTAAAATGCACACCTAACAATCAATGCAAATGCATTGTGTCCATGAAAATAGGGTATGCTACTACGTGAAATGCACAATTCTTTTTCAAATGATAAATGAAAATTTTCCTATATGAAGTCCTAACTAGTACTCCAAAGCAAATCTATCTAATGCAAGTACAATGCAAAGTGCAAAATGCAATGCATGATGATAAGCAAATGTTTTTGGATTTTTTGAAAATAAAAGAGATACAAAAAGCAAAAGAATGATTCTACGACCCCTAGACTCTGAAAGCACACCCAAACAGCACCCAAGCAAAGCACTAAGGTAAAAGAACTCTAATGCACTAATCTCAAACAAAAAATCAAAAATGCCATGACAAGAACTTTCTTAAAAAAGAAAAAATTAGCCTAAAAAAAACGTTTCTGGTCAAAAACAGAGGTCTAAGCAGACCCAAGCAATACCAAAGGAGACTCAAAAAATATTAGAATTCACCCAGCAACCAATTATCTTCCCCAAAAAGGAAAAATCAAGGGTATATGTGATTGTTCGCAGTAAAACCGTGTGTATACGTGGAAATCGTAGAGGAAACAGCGTGTATACGCGACTGTAAATCAAAAACCCGCATACAGGAAGAAAGGTACATAAAATCAAGGAAAATAGAAAGGCTGAGACAAATTTCACACCAATCAGACTCTACCAGGCATACACGCCCCCATACCCGACACAGAAACAAGAGAGAAAGAGCAATTCAAATTCATTGAATGCTGAGAAAACAACCCCCAAAGGACAACTACTAGGAACTCCCCAGCATAGTCACCAATTCTGTTACGGAGAGAAATTCCTATGGCTTGGGGTACCACAACAGACAGCTTGACTCCAGAAATCAATCCTTTCCAATATGCAATAGAAATTAAATGTCTAACACTAAAGGATTAGACCTTGTACCTTATTCCGGATGGTTGAAGTAGATCCCCGTTGAGCTTTCCAATATTCAACTTGAATTGATATATCACTTCCTCAACAACAAGTAAAAAATACAAGCATTCTATATATCATGGTGTTAGATCTATTCTAGCATATATAATCAATAATGTATAAGCATTTGACATAATCCAATGGAGAACATATTCATTTGAAACACACATTATTGGATAGGAAAAGATATTTCTATTAATATAAATCAAAGATTACAAGATACAACCTCTGACGGCACGTCTGTGAACAGGAGAAACTGAATCCCCCACTTGGGCCTCCACCACTTCAATCCTCCATCTCTCGATAGCAAGCTCACAAGAAAAAGGAAAGATTGGGAAGAACACCAAAGTGCTCCAAGGGACAAAGGAATGTAGACTCAAGTATAAATTCCAGCAACAATGGACTATAGTTTCGTTGCTCTCAATTCTCTCTTCTGCCTTCAATGTACCAAGGGGTTCCTTATATAGCTTTTCATAGGGGTAATGAAAGGTCGAATCTGAGTGATCTCAAGGCATATGGAAGGCCAGGAGTCAAATGAGTCGGATCCATGTCAAGGAAAACTCTAAAAGGATTTGGATTATGCACACATCTCGATGTACGCAGTTTTAGTGGTCAAACCTGCATATGTACGTGCTTATAGGTTTAAAAGCCGCGTATATCATTTTTCATATGTTTTTAGGGATGATCAAGGAAACATCAAAGGACAAAAAGTGGTCCATAGGGTCTAAGGAGTCTGCAGCGGGACAGGGGAAGGTCATACAAAGTGTGATTCACCTAGAGTGGTGAAATCCACTATAACACTTACTATGTGTCTCTTTTGATTCACGTAGAATGTCTTAACATGACCATCAAGCGAACTGATTGACAAAGGAGCTGCCACTTCTATGATGTCTTTATCATGTTGGAAGGGTTTAGGTTCCCCTGAGCTATCTAAATCAGCAACCATGTTAACTGCGTTCGATGGGATATTGTTTAGGCCGCACGGGATCCTTCCTTCCCTTAAGGTCCGTTTGGGAAGGAAGACCATTGCAATAGAGGTCGAGGTGGTTCATGCGCCCCTTGACTACAATCTCTTGCTGGGTAGGAATTGGATGTGCAGTATGTAATCCATTGCTTCTTCCCTATTTCATGCTGTATGCTTTCCATTTAATGGGAAGATAATCACGATTGATCAAACGACATTCAAGAATCCGTTGGTTACCGCATCTTCGAGAGCTTCGATCCTGATCGTAGAACACTCTAATCCGGCAACTGGGAGTGTGGGCATGGGCATGTATCCATCCCTCATGGGAAGCTTTAGTTTCCCTACACCTATCCTTATGATAGGGTCTAGTTTCGATGAGGCTTCGACGTCTATCATATCGGTGTCTTTTTGCATGAGTCATATGGAAGATCCTTGGATTCTTCCTACACCAAGCACTCTGAGTGAGCCCATCATGACGGAAGTGTCATTTCCTACAACTATGGTAGCTTATCAAGCTAATCTTGAGTCTGTTGCAGTCCTTCCTCTTCACAAACAGAGGAGGAGGACCCTTATGTGCTACCTACATAACAGTCTTCTCTTCTCGGATCAACACTATTGAGGACTACAGGCATATCCTTAGGTTTAATAGGTTCATCTTCAAATATAGCATTATTACTAAGGAGAGGATCCTCTTCGATAGCATCATGAGTTTTATTCTAACTATCCTCTAAGGATTTTAACAACTTTTATTTTTGACCAGGAATTTGAAGGATATCAGTTGCATAAGCAGAGACCTTAACATCATTCAACCATTTTCCCATGTGAACCTTTGATTCTGGGACAACAGGGGAATTTGGAAAAGGAGGAGTTGTTACCTTAGGTTTGTACTGTTTAGCTGGTGAATACTTCTCCTTCCTTTGATAAACTGCACCCTTGAATCTAACCTCCTTCATTTCCTTAACCTTTTCTAGAGTAGGCATTTCACCATAGAAGTGAGAAAGGAGGTCCTTCTCATGACTGTAATCTATGGCATGCTACCAATGCTGGTTTGACAAAGGGTAGTTTTGGCCTACCATGTATACATGATCAAGCTCACTTGAAGTTTTTTCCTGACCACTGATCTCGAGAAGTCCATGTTCCATGACTTGATTTACAACAGAACAAGTACTCTCCCAGTGGAATTGTTCATAGGGTCTACACCATTGAGTCACTTCCTCTACCATGTTAGCTGAGTCTAACTGGTTTGGGATCCTAGGTTCTTGATGAGGGGCTTTCTTCTAATACATCTGATTTTTCTTGGGATGAAAGTTCCTCGGTCCATTATTCCTTTCCATCATCACCAATCTATTATGTATGTGATTCAACTGTGCAACATGATTGGCCATTTGCTAGTTCTGATTAGTAACCAAGGTTTTCATCATTTCCACCATCTCTTTCATGGGATCTTTAGAAGTTGCCTTCTCTTCTTACTCAATAGATTTACCCTTGGTCTCTTTGTTGTGAGAAGAGTTTCCTCTGGTGTATCCAGGTATGTTAGATTTACCAGATGATTGCATGTTTGTTTCAATTCTCTCAGCAAGGATCTGGGCAGCTTTAAGATCAGGAGGTTCTTTATCTCTCAAATGGTACCTTTAGTCACTAGTGATGGCTTCAATGTAGTATATGAGGACAGAAGCATCATTTGGCTTGATTTCTTTATGAAGGTCCGCAACCACATGCCTAAATTTAGTGTTGAATTCATCCATGGTTTCATTCTCCATCTTCTTGATGTTGTGGAGGGAATCAAGTTGATGTTTAGGTTCCTTATTTTCACCCCATTTCTCCATAAAACCATCCAGGAAGTCCTTAATGGTTTCATATGAGTTGTTTTCCAAGTCAAGGTACCATTCTCCAGCATCTTCTTCTAGGAATAAAGAAAACAACTTCATCTTGACATCATCATGGTCATTGGTCGCATCAATGCAATAAGAGACTAGGTGCTTTTCATACTTCTGCAAGTGGGACTTGGCGGTGATGGCATTGTTGCCTTGGAAGGTAGGAAGATTCTTGATAGCATCACCTGGGATAGAATGAGCAGCACCTGCTATCTGAGCAAATTTAAGGGGTTTGAAAAAATCAGACATTAAGGTAGATGGTTGAGTGTGACTCTCTTCAAATTTGTGATGGATATCTGAGAGGGATTGGTCTCCTAAATCCTCAAGGATTCTATGAGAATTATGCCTATTCAACCTTTCTCTAATAAACCTTTCAGGATCAGGGAGAGGATTGAATAATCGTTTGGGGTTCCTTCGGGTAGAAATCCTTGGAGGGATATTAGACAATGGAGTCACCAGATGCATCGAGTTTTAATTTTTTGTTTTAAAGAAAAGATCAATCAAATTTCATTTTTTTAGTTCTTTAGAAAAAATTTAAGCTAAGTCATACTCAGGAATAAAAAGATTTATCCCCGGAAACGGTGCCAAAATATGTTACCGCCTTTCAAACACCTAAGGGGAACATGGTAGAAATCTTCAAGCCACTCAGTGTGCCCTTGGGGGAAAGTCTCAATTCAAGGCTTTCACCTTGTTCTTGACTCCTTCATTTAGGAAAACTCCTAATGAATCCAAGGGGGGTAGACCCTAGAAGTTACTAAGGCTGGTTACTTAGATAATGATGGTATTAAATGAGTAAGTTTTTTAGAATTTTTTATTTAACAATTGTAAACAACAGATAACATGATGAGACAATCACAAATAAGCACGATACAAAACCCAATCACATATAGATTGAAATAAATAAACAGTTGACCGGTGCCTTAAATGGAGCTGAAATTAATTAAGAGTGCTTGCAAGTGCTCGAGTGAATGTTGTGCAATTGTATCTTGGTATGTTTTAAATTAATGTGAAAAAATGAGTGAATTAAATTAGGCGAGGGGGACTCCAGATATACTCGAGGGGTACTTGGAGTATGTCTAAAAGTAACATCCGCCAAGGCTACCCGCAAGGAATGTGTGGGATGGATGGAGTCTCTAAGACTATGTTCATAATACACCCGCTAGGATGTAACAGAGATCGACGCCTCGAGGTCACTATCCAGTAGTTCCCACTTCCTTTGGGTATTTTTCCACCATTTATGCTTTAATCGAGGCATTGGATTTTCACCTACGGTGGTTAATTGAGAAAGTGAATCCTAATTATTCTAGTCACTCGTGTTTCTTTTGATGTAGTTTGACTGATCAGACGAACTGCAACCAAGTGTAGAGCATACACACCAGAGTCTTGTAAATTTTAGTAAATTTTAAGAGCGTGTTCTTGTTAAAAAGATACCCTCTAGGAATCTCTTTCGGTCCAATTGGACCTCAATCAGGAAATCAAGGAGGGGTTAAATTTACTATTTTCTTGTGAAAAGTAATAATGAAAATAGAAGCAAAAACACACACCACAGGTTTTCTAATTAATCCTACCACGATCCTATTTCACCTTTCGGTTCAATCGGGAATTTGTCGGGTAAGTATTAGTATTAATTTGATTTCAAAATATGGAATAATGGCAAATATGATCAAAGGATACAATCCTACATGGCAATACTAAGCTAGAGAAAAAAATGGGGAAAAGTGCAAAAAAGTGAAACAGACGCGGATCCCCCCAGGGGGGATGGGGAGTGGGCTCAAAAGAGCCTAATCAAAGTGATTATTTATTATTAAAGGTTACAATATCAGCAAACTAACTGCACTTCAGTCCTTGTTATATAGAATCCAAATGCTCACAACAAGCTTACAACAAGCCTAATAAGGAAGCACAACAGTGGGGAAGCCTCCGGGAAGCTCCGGTTCACGCAAGAGTCGGAAATAGGAAGATTCTCCTTCTCTTTTTTTGTTAAATATGCTAAAAACTAGAAATATATTAAAATCAAATGCCCAAAAACACTTTAAAAGTGTTTTGGGTCACCACACTAATTACCGAAAAAAAGACTAAGTTAAAAATTGTTAAAAAGGAACAATTTAGTTTTGCAAAAAGGAACCAAGGAAAGAAATATTTCCTTGGGATCTTGGATTTCCTTTTGGGTAGCCAATATGATGTGCACTTTCTTGCATAATTTAAATCTTTAAAGAATGAAAAAAGAAGAAACTACCTTATGAGCAAGCTTTAGATCTACGATTTAGCTACTTGCAAAAAGGAATTTCTTCACCTAGATCTATCTTTAAAATATGGTATTCTATATGAAATTTCAGATCTAAGCAACAAGACCCTTAGGAACTAGATCTAACAATGTATAAGCAATTTTTAAAAGTAGATATGATCATAAGACAATGAACAAGTAATTGGAAGATTGATTTTAATAAAATGGAGGAAGAGAAGGGGGAAGGCATGTTGTTGGATAGATATGCAAGGCAAACTTGTTAGTGGAATGCAGAGGGGAAATGCCTCCAAAAAAATGTCATATGTACAGTGGAGTCAAACTAGATCCATAGATCATCCAATTCTTGCCACTTGAAAGCTAAACACACAACCTTGCACAAAACCTTATGAGATATGGATATATATATGAAAAAAGAGACAATAATTGCATGCAAATAAGCTTATTAAACATGTATAATCTAGATATTCAAACACATATGCTATGAGATATAGAAAAAACAAGAAATCTTACTTTCCCAACTACACTCCTATTGATTCAGCTGAATCATTCAAGCCAGACAAAGTTCAGATGCAGAAATTGAGAGGAAAACTGGCAACATCAATAGCTGCAAGACAATGCTTATTTCACACACATAAGAGAATTATACCATTTAGCCTCCAAAGCTTCTTTATTCCAACAATGAAAATATTACAATGGTATTAAAATAGCAAGCATATTCTCTCCAACTCAAACTAACTTCAAGAAGGGAATGGAAGTCTCAATTTATAGCAAAAACATGCCCACTGGCCCAAAGGGGGCGCAAATATTGACTAGGAGAGGAGCTGGGAGATGATCTACACTTAACTCAGTGAGATCTGAAGTGAATCAAGCAGTCTAGGTGTGCTTGTTACCACCTAAGTTGTACTTAGTGGTTTTTATCAAGTGAGCTTGTTGAACCATACAAAGATAACTTTTTCGGACTTCAGAAGACCTTCAGTAAATATTTTGAGAAGTGCTTGTTGTACTATATCACATGTCCATAACCCCTTGGGGGAGTTGTAATAAATGTTCTAACATGATAGTGTCTGTAAAAGACTCGGTCTCTTAGACTTTATTTGTCAATCCAATCATCCTAGGGTGTTTTTTTCCCTTGGTTATTATTGGTTGTTGAATAAACGACTGATAATTTCTGAGTTTTTCACTCAATACCTCCAAAGTTGGGGTGGTCGGCTTGGCATTTAGGCCTATTGAGGTTATTAGAGTCTATGTGTCAATGTATAAACATGATAGGCATCATGGTCGAGTCATATGACCATGTCTAAGTCCCCCTAGGTTTTTAATTTTTTTTTATTTTTTTATTTTTTTCAGTGTTTTTTATTAAAATTTAATTTTTCCAAAACTTAGGCTATTTTTTAATAGTTTAATTGGAAAAATTGCTTTTGTAATAAAAGTGGGCTTGGAAGTCAGATTCGATCATGTAGGTGATCATTTTCAAGCTAAGAGCACCCAGTAAACCTATAGACCCACTATTTCCTAGTTTTGAGTGATTTTCCATCACTCAGGTCAGAAAGCCCCAAAAAATCGATTATTGATTATTTTAATTAATAAATTGATGAATAATGGAGCAAATCCAAAATCCTAGATCAATGGATTCTTAACCGATTTGATTAAAATCAATCTCATCGGCACCAGATTGATTGGATCTAACAAATCCTTGATTGAAGGAGGTGATCTGGGTGGATCCATAATTTAACTTCAGCTTCCTTTATGGGGAATTGTGCCCTCTCTCTCTCCTCCACACATGTGGGCTCTTCTAGGAGCTCTGTGGTTGATGATTCACTCAGCAGGACGATGTGTCAACTCAATCAGCCCCCTGATTGACATTGATACTTAGTAGAATCTCATTTCAGCTTCAGATCAGGCATTGATGGACTCTCCTTTAGCTGCAATGGTCTATCTCCTTGGGATTTGCGCCCCCTCTGGGATGGGGTTTCAATTTTGTGTATAAATAAAGCATGGCTGCCTCCTTTTTGAGTTAGTAAGAGTTGGATTGAGGAGCCATTACTATTGTAATATTGTGTAATATATTTTTCTATTGGAATAAAGTGAAGCTTTGGAGGCAAGATGGTGTCATGTCATTATAAGTGTGGATGAGCATTGCCATGTTTTACTGAGGTAACCTATATCTATGTTCATAATTTGCTGATTGTTTGTGGATTCATTGCTAAGATTGACAATAAGTTTATTATAATATTGATAGGAAAGGAGTTTGTTAATAAGTTTATTGGCCATCTCTTTCCTTTTTTGATGCATGTTTAGAGATCTAGATTCAACATGTTTTATAAGTTTATATGCATGTTATTATGAAATCTCTATGTATGTATTAACTGGATCTCACAAGTATTTTGGCAAGTCTTTGGATTCAGTTGCAAGTTCCTAGTTTGGAGAGGATGCTGATCTAGTTTTCTTCTTCACTCTCTCCAAAACCATTCAAAGGCATGGTCCCTCGACATTCCACCAGAAAGCTCCACGGTTGATCTTCAAGGCTTCCAGCAACAAATGCTTTTCTTTTCCTCTTCCTCCTTCAATTTTTTCTAAAATCAGTCCAGTTACTTGTTTCCAGCTTTAAAACTATTTAGATCTATCAATTTCAGAGTTTATTTTACATAGATCTTGATGCCTTAAAGCTCATAAACTATATCTCATTCCTAAAAGAAAATTTACAAGCATTCTAGATCTAGTTTTACGGAAAATTGTCATTTTTCAAGACTGTGAAAGTAGATCTAAAGCTTGTTGAATGCATGGTTTTTTTTATTAGAATATAAAAATTTATATTCAAAAATTTAAGTGCTTCATATTTTCTGCCCCCAAAGCAGGCCAAGATCCCAAGGAAAGCTTTCTTTCCTTGGTTCCTTTTCCGCTTCTTTAAAAACTAGTTTTAACTTAGAATTTTTGGGTAAAAAGTTCGTTCATCCAAAAGTACTTTCAAAGCACTTTTGGGCATATTTAACTATGATAAGCTTGTTGGTTTTTAGCAGGTGTAATATAAAAGAGGAGGAGGTGATGTCCGGAAATCATTTTTAGACCATTTGAAACCCCCCAAGGGGTCTCCGTCTTCCCAAAGTTTCAAATTTTTGCAATTTGTAAAAATTTAGTCTCATTCCATATAAGGACCAAGTGGATTAATTTCAGTTTACTGATATTGTAATTTCCACTAATAAAAAGAAAAATATTTTCGAATAGGCTCTTTCGAGTCCATTCATCGTCCCCCCTGGGGAGATTCACGTTCGTGTTATTTTTTACATTGTTTCACCTTGTTTCTGTTCTAGTTTAGTATTGACATGCAAGATTGTATACTTTGATAATATTTTGCATTATTCCATATTTTCAATTCAAAATTAACCATACTACTTACCCCACGACTTCTCGATTGACCCGCAAGGGGAAAGAGATGGGTGGTAGGACTAAGTAGAAAAATCGGTGTTGTGTATCTCTGATTCCATTTTCATTAATTGTTTATATAATCATAATAAAATCAACCCCTCCTTGATTCCTCGATTGAGGTCCACTTGGACCGAAAGAGGTTCCTGGAGGGTTTTCTTTTTAATAAGAACACCTATTTTAAAATTTACTAAAAATAACAAAGACTCCAGTGTGTATGCTCTGTACTTGGCTGTAGTTCATCTAATCAGTCAAGCTACATCAAAAGCACTTGATTGACTAGATTAATTAGTCTTCACCTCCCAAATTGACAAACCATGAGGAGAAAATCCAACACCTCAAACAAACTGTAAGCGGTGGAAAAATACCTAAAGGAGTGGGAACAACTGGAAAGTGACCTTGAGGCACCGATCTCAGTCACAACCTGATGGGTGCATTATGAAAAATAGTCTCTGAGACTCCGTCTAGCCCACAAACACCTTGCGGGTAGCCGTGAAAGTTCACTTTTGGACATACTCCAAGTACCCCTCGCGTATATCTCGAGTCCCCTTTTCGCCTAATTTAATTCAGTCACATTCCACATTAATTTAAAATCTACCAAAAGACCTTTGCAAAACATTCTTTCAAGTGCATGCAAGCACATTATTTTCTCTGTTGACTCCATTTACGACACTGGTGATTTATTTGATCAATTCTTTTGATTGAGTGTCATTACC
>LPNX010266424.1:26401-56723 GCA_001517045.1 Pseudotsuga menziesii | reverse complement strand
GTTTTGACTTACCCTGACACCCCTAAGACTATTTTGACCCAAAGCTCCGCTTATAAATTAACCGCGGAGTTACCCCCTATGGGGTATGCGCCCCAACAAATAAGCATCGCGTTAAGGTCCAGTATGATAAGTCTATCTATCCAAGAGTGTTTAGTGAAGGAAACTTGGTCCTTTCGTGGGATCAACTGAAAGAACCCTTGGGGGCAGGGAAATTTAATCATATGTGGTGTGGTCCTTATGTGGTTAAGTGTGTGTTAGAGAAGGGTTCCTATGAGTTAGTGGATTACGAGGGAACAGCTTTGGTGGAGCCTAGAAATGGGCTCTATCTCAAAATATACTATGCATAATCTTTAGCCAAGGCTGCTTGTTGTATATTATTGTACAGCTTTGCATAGTTAGGTCTTTTTCTTATCGTGATCGGGTTTGTGATTGGTTTCCGTTTCTTTTGGCAGATGTCAATGGAATCTTCCACCTACATAGGATTCACGGATGGTGCAAGCCATCACACTCAACACTCAGCCTCTGCTAGTTGGGTGATTTATACTCCTATGGGTCAGGTACTGTCTTCAGGAGGTGTATGTCTACGGCCATCTTCCAACAATGTTCCTGAATATAGCGTCGTTATTGAGCTTCTACGGGATGCGATTCTACATGGTGTTCTATCTCTTGAGGTACGTCTTGACTCGGAGTTAGTAGTGTCACAGCTCAATGGTTTGTAACATGTTAGAGATCCGACGTTATTGAGAAGATTCTTACGTGTGAGATTGTTAGAACGGCAATTTGAAAATATAACATATATACACATTCCAAGAAATAATAATCAATTTGCTGACTCATATGCTAACTACGTGTTAGATTGGCATTTGTTTCATTCATAATAAATTAATCACAAGGACAATTTTTACACATGTAAATAAATAAATCAATCACCATAAAACGTTTTATATATCAAAAATGTGGTAATACATAGTGCCATGATACAAAATTGGGGCTTTTAAGCCACCATAATATAATACATGGTCATACAAAATATATACACTCTCAGGTGTCTAATCCTGTGGAGGAGGAGGAGGGTTGTGATCATGGAACATGACTACGGATCTAGCTAGCCATCGAAATAAATGCACACATTTGCATGGTACACCCACCACCTGCCACTGCATGGCCTCAGTCAAGTCCTCGACTTGCACCATGGGAACACTATGAGTCAGTCTCACAAAGTTGGTATGAATGCTCTGGAGTGTTTGCTCCGCATCCACACCCATGATGTCATCTTTTCTTCCCCTCCGTCTATGACGAGGGAATCCCTCTGGCCACCGTGGTCCCACATCTGCACATAAATGGTAGATGTCACTGTGTGTTGTCGCACAAAAACATGTCTTTTTGCTTCCTTAAAATCAAAAAATACAAAAAAAATCAATAACTCAAAAAGTTTAAAAAAGAGTGAGGGTTGAAATTCGTTACCTACATCACCATACACCGATCTTGGTGGCAATGGCATGTCCGAATCCCCCCAGAAATCTATCCCTGCATAGGGGTAGTCATCAATGGCAACTATCTGTCATCGCCACCATGGAAAGAAGTCAGCTGGATATAGGTTGGCCACCCTACCACCCCCCAGTCTGCGCATAGCATCTTCCCAAATTCGTTGGGCCGGATCTCGAACCCCATGGAGAGGAACATCCACTCTAGGGCTCAATCCTAGAACACACTCGAAGAAAAACGTGCTCAAGATACTGCTGAACCCGAAGTTTCGTACCCTGCCTACCTTACACTCACTGAGTTGGTGTTTCATGTTGCTCAGTAGTGTAGTACTCTAGTCATAGATTGTGGGTCTCATGCACTCCACTGCATAGAACATCAGAGGCCATGAGGCCTGGTGGAGTGATGCTAAGCCGGCTATCCTGCCCAATGTCAATAATATGGACTTTTGGCCCAGCACCTATATAGCATTAATAGGTACCTGACTCCACACATTCTCAGTGTCTGGATAACAGTACACTGAAATGTACTTGTTGATAGTTAGGCCACCCCCTGGCCCACCTTGGGAACGAAGGTTCACCACCTCCCCTCGTCTCGAAATAGCTGTGATAAAGTATATGTCCTCCACCTCTATGGTGAGGGACATCCCATCAATATGAAAGGACTCTGAGTCTGGATCCCAATAGTCTACCAGCATCTGTAGTAGTCTTGGTTTGGCGCTCAAACCACCAAGACACCAAAACTTGTAGAGTCTACATGCACGAAGAGCTTGTTGAGCCATTAAATTGGCCCTTACTGCTTCCTCTACTTCACCATGCTCATGCTCTCTCCATTCTAGCACCATCCTGCAAAAGAAATTGAAAATTTTCCCATTAGTTTAGTTGAAAATCATATGCGCGGCCTCATACACAACTATTTTGAAAACAGCCGCGTATGTACGCGGGTTTGAGGTCCTTTTCCACATATATCCATCCCTATACGTGGAAAAAGCCTCGATTTCCATGTGGGCCACAGCGCTCATTTTGGGATGGCCTAAAAAATTCATTTGACCATGAAAATCTATAAAAATTATGTCAAAATGCAAGAGGAGAGCATGAGTAAATACCTGGAAGAAACGGTTGTGAATTCTGTCGGTTGGATCTCCTGGAATTTGCAGTTGAAAATCAGAGCTCAAATGGGTAAAAGTTTCAAATGATTTATAGTTTTTACTATTTATAGAAAAAATTTCAAACATTTGAAAATTTTTACCCCATTTCCTATAGTTTCGACATTTCCTAACCATTTTGGACTGTTTTTGACATAATTGGTATTGTAGAAGACCTTTTTCAGTGTCGTTTCAGTCGTTGGATTGACCTGTTCGTGCCGATCTCAGGTATCATGAATAAACTAGCATATAGGTTAGGTTTCAACACCATTTGCATTTTGCATGACCTTGTGACCATATCACCATGACCTTAGGTACAAACCCACTCTATTATGTCATGGAACCTTCTTGCTGCTTTAGAACTGGCATGATACGAGTGGTAGAGCTTCACCTTACATGGGTACCCTACTAAGCACCTTATTTGCATTTGGTTCCCATGTCGATAGTTTCTCCTTTAGGGTGTGGGATTCTGTTGTATAGTACTACCATGACATTTTGCAAGAGCCTCATACTCCTCTTGATCTTATACTGGCCTATTTCCCTCAGGACTCCCTCATGTCAAGTTGTGAATGCATTATCATGAGCTTTGCCTGCCTTATTGAGCTTTATGTTGGCTCCCCTGACATTGCGTTTCAGCCATATAGCCCGAGCTTGTCTCATGTCTAGCCATGCAGAGCCATTTTTTATATCCTTCGCAGCTTGATTCCCTTTTTACCGGGAGGGGATTTTCCCCCGAGTGTCGATATCCTACACAGGTATCCTTGCATTGAGCAAAGGTATGTTCCACTGCTTGGAACTAGTTTGTTTTCCCTTGTGACACTCGTCTCCTCCTTTTTTGTAACTATAAATATAGTTTATTCTTTTTTCAAGATTTTCAAATGACTGAAAAAGTCCAAAAAAAAATCAAAAAACCAAAAATTCGGACAAGGAAAGATGTTATCTTTGGCAGCTGTCGAGTCATGTCGCCTTCGAACAAAGCATTGTATATCACATCCATTGGTTGGGTTATAGTTTGACTTTAGGAGCTATACTCGTTTATCTGATTTTATCTCCATCGACTGGTTAAGCTTCCAGTCCCTATAGAGCCTCTGTTGATGCCTCCTGTGTCACAGAGATGTCCCAGTTTGTGTATGTTGGGCTTAGGGCAGACCCGGGTTCTATACTTTTGTCTTCGCACCAAAAAAAGACCCATAGTGTTGGCCCTTTCGGAAACAACCTGTGAACAGGTTGCAATCTCACCCGAAACAGCTCTGGGGTGCCGCAGAATCAGGTTTCTGCAAGCAGAAGAGGGATATTACTATACCTTTAGCCTTTAACAAATAATAATCATACAATACAGATCTTCGATAGTCACTTATATAGCTTCACAGTTAGATAAACAAACAGTGTCTTGCGTAACCCTTAACTGGGAATTCACGGCGAAGTTAGTATTTAGTAGTGATATTACTTATCAGTTATCTACTTATTAATGCATAAAAGAACATAACATAAACAACACAAAAGAACCACAACAGAAGATATAACGTGGTTCACCCCTAGTTTAGGGGCTACATCCACAGAACTGTGTTTTATTCAACTCTTTACAAAAACCACAGTTCTGATCTATGCACTCAGCTGCAGATCCCTTCAATTCCTCAAGCTGTGCACTAAGCTGCAGATCTCTTCAATTCCTCAAGCTGCGCACTAAGCTACAGATCTCTACGTACACAGCTGCAGATCTTCTTAATCACCCAAAAACCCTCTGCGCACACAGTTGTAGAGTTCATCCACACACACAACTGGGACTTAACCTTTCTTACAAAACTAGCCTTAGCTTTGCATCAAATCATCTTACATCAAAAGCCTAACCTGAATCTTTTATAAAAGTGCTTATTTATACAAGTGCACTTATTACAAAACCATGGGCTTAAACCATGGGCACCCCGAACCCTAAACCCTGGACTTAAACCATGGGTTTATTACAAAAAGAGGGCTTTGACTCAACCCCGATACCCCTACGACTATTTTGAGTCGCAACTCTGCTTACAAACTTCCATAAAAAACTGTGGAGTTACCAAAATTAAGGACAATTAAGGTGCGCGCCCCAATAGGCCCCTAAGACTAACCAGTGTCCCGTCCCGTGACACTCAGCTGCTTGTCTGGTAGTAGAATGATATCTTCGGCTACTTGCTCCTTCTTTATGATCTCCTTACGCACTCTGTCAGGTTCTGTATCCATCTGCATCTCTGTGACCATCAGCTTTAATTTTCCTGCCCTCCTGCTCCCTTATCTGCCTGTCATCATCGTCATCCTTTCTGCTACTTCTACCACAGCCGCAGCTTGCTTAATCCTTCATCCTTTCATTCTTAGCAGACTGTCAATGTTCCTTATGTTGTTTTCTTCCTTCGCAATATTTATGATGGTCATGGGAATTGTTGAGCCTTATAAAGCTATCAATGACTCCATCCCTCGAACTGCCTCCCATTCATGTCCTATCAAACATTTGACCATCCACAACTTTGGGTCCTTAGTAGATGGGGCTCCTGTGATTGCATGCCAATGTAATTTTGCATAAAACAAACAGCATGCCTCCACTCCGCTGAGCCAGGAGGATACATCTCAGGATCCTTCGCAGTCTTTCCTTTCTTCGTTCCGCTTAGAGCGAACTTCTGCCTTAAATTTCTTTCTAGTTGATCGTATCTACATTGGTTTCTTCGGCGCTGGAGACATCTCCTCACAGGGTGGATTGCTCATAAGTTTCTGCAGACCTCTCTCCCTGATCTCTCGTAACAATTCCTGGACTTCGCGATCATTGGACATAGTGCTAACTATAAACTCAAAGAAATGCAGAATGCAGGAGTCGCAGGCCTATGTGGCTTCTTATAGAATCCCACAACAAAATCTGTCATGATGGTGCATGAATGACACCAAATCTGTTGGAGCGGCGGTAAATCCTGTCCACGCGGTGCTAGATTTTCCAAAGATCTCATCATTACAGGCTGTTAAGGCAGTTCACGTGTCGGTGATGCCAAATCTAGTTTGTCCCATCAGTCACAGTTTAGGCTGCAACACACCTTTCATCTTCGACATAACCACTAACTTCAGCTTCGCCTCAATGAGTACCTTCGACACAATATTCGCCTTCGACCCATCCTGACCCAAGCAGCAACCAAACTTCAACCTTCGAACTTTGACAGTCTTCAACACTTCGTAGCTTTGAGAACAGCTTCATTATAGTCTAGTACCCAATTTTAACTCTTCTTGGTACTTAGACTGTCCTTCTTGCTATTACTTCTGATTAGGGGGGGGCCGTCTTGTCCCTGTACTTCTTTAACCTACTTCCATTCACCATGGAAGGTAAAATTTCTCCATTCAATTTAGCTAGCTGGACTGCACCACCATCAGTAACTCTTTTCACTATGTATGGTCCTTTCCAATGTGTCTTGAACTTACCCGGGAATTTCATGAATTTACTGTCATATAAGAGGACAAGATCACCATTCTGGAACTGCTTCTTCTTAATGTGTCTATCATGCCATGCTTTTTCTCTGGCTTTCTATACTTGCTGTTGGAACCCTTCGATGAATCTGTCTTCTTCAAGTTCTAGTATATTTGCCAGCCTTTCTTTCATCATAGCTGGATCATCCATCTCTGTGAAAGTAGATATTCTTAGGCTAGGAACAATGTACTCCATGGGCATGACTGCTTCTTATCCATAGACCAACCTAAAAGGTGTATGGCCTGTCAACTTCTTGTAGGTGGTTCTATAATCCCATAGTACTACTAGAATTCTAAGATCCCAATCATTTCTATTAACATTGCAAACCTTTGTCAGAGCATGTTCAAGGATCTTGTTAAAGGCTTCGACAGTTCCATTTTCTTGAGGGTGATAGGCAGTACTCTTCTAATGATATACTTGAAATTATTCAGTCAATACTTCAATAGTATTATTTAGTAAATGTGATCCTTGATCACTCATAAGAATTCTAGGACACCCAAATCTTGACAAGATGTTATCAAAAATGAACTTTGCAGCTGTAGCAGTGCTATATTTCTTGACCGGTTGAGCTTCAGCCCAACGAGTAAGGTAGTCAGTTGCTATAATAATGTATCTTGCTCTGGATTTCTTCGCAGGGGGATTGATAGGTCCAGCAAAATCAATAGCCCACTTGTCAAAGGCAAGTTACCTGTGGAACTAGAGGCATCTCGTCCCTCCTAGATGGTTTTCCTGTCCTCTGGCAGATGTTGCAGTTGTGGCAATACTCTCGTGCATCCTTATGAATTGTGGGCCACCACAATCCAGCTATCAGAATCTTCTGTGCTGTAGATTTTCCTACGTAATGACCTCCTGCAGCTCCAGAATGTGCCTCAGCCAAAATTAATGGTTTTTCATGCTCCAGGACACATCTGCGCAGTATTTCATCTGGTCCCATCTTATATAGTTGTCCTGCTATTAAGGTAAAGTCGGCTGCTCTAACCACCAGCTGCTTCTTATACTATGTTGTCATTTCGGCGGGTGCAAAACCTGTAGATAAGTACTGAACAATATCCTGAAAATAGTCATCAACCATATGGATGGCAAACAACTGGGCATCAGGAAGACCTTCGTCCAAACTAATGGGCTCTTCTCCTGAATCGAGCCTTGACAAGTGGTCAGGACCTAGGTTAAGTCTTCCAGGTTTGACTATGATCTCAAAGTCATATTCCTGAAACAGAATCAACCATCTGCATATCCTTCCACCTAGCACAGGCTTCTTAACCAAATAATTCAAAGCAGAATGGTCAATGAACATCTTAAAATGAGATCCTAACAGATAGTGTCGAAACTTCTGCAACGCATAAACCATAGATAGACCTTCTCGTTCTGTCGTAGTATAATTATTTTCTGCTGTGGACAATTTTCTACTTGCAAAAGCAATAGGGTGATCAATATTACCTTCACCTGACTGAGCCAATACTATACCCAGAGCACTAGAGGATGCATCGACATGCACATGAAACTCCTTATTCCAGTCAGGGAATACTAAGATAGGGGCATTTACCATCTTTTCCTTCAAAATATCCAAGCTGTCTTGACACTCAGGTGTCCATTCAAACTTAATATCTTTATTCAACTGCTTTTCCATAGGGGCTGTGACCTGAGCATATACTTTAATGAATTTCCTGTAATATCCAGTATGACCAAGTGTAGTGCGAAGTTGCTTAATAGACTTCGGAGGTGGAAATTTCACAATAATGGCTATCTTCGCAGGATCCATCATCAGTCCTTGCTTACATACAATATGACCTAGCATAATTCCAAAAGGTGCACAAAAGATACACTTTTTCAAGTTCAACGAAATCTGATGCTGTCTACACTTGTCTAGCATAAGTCTTAAACTAGCTATATGGTCTTTTAGTAACCCAAATATAGTCCAATCATCAAAATAAACTTCTAAGAATTTATGTATAAATTCCTTAAATGCAGAGATGACTACTCTAGAAAACATAGCAGGTGCATTCTTCAATCCAAAGGGCATAATTGTATACTGAAAGGATCCCATTTCTGTAGCGAAGGTTGTCTTATGTCGATCTTCTGGAGCAATTCTAATCTGATGGTAACCTAAAAATCCATCAGTAAAAGAGTACACTTCTTGACCTCCGACATTGTCTAAAAATTCATCTCTAAAGGGAGTAGGGAAAGGATCATGTAAACAGGCATCATTCAGCTTCCTCTAATCAACACAGATTCTGATGTCTCCCTTAGTCTTCTTTTCTTGCACCACCATAGGACTGACCCATTTGGATTCTTCAACCGGCTCAATGATTCCTGCAGCAAGCATCTTATCGAGCTCCATTCTAACTTTTTCTTTATACTTAGGGTTTAGCCTATAAGGGCGTTGTTTCATAGGCTTCGCATCAGGTTTCAAAGGGATCTTTATTACTCCTATATCACCAAGGATACCTTTCATCTCTGAAAACTTTGTTGGAAATAGGTCCTGATACTCATGGAGAAGTTGGGTCACTTTGCTCACCATTTCTTCATCCCAATAATCTCCAATGATAGCATACTTAGGATGTTCTTCTGATCCAATGTTTACTGTCCACGTCTTCAAGGGCTGAGTCACTTCAGGTGCTTCAACTGCTGGTCCATGTACTTTGCAGTGTCCTTCTGACTCAGGAATGTTAATGTTGCGTGGATCATCATCCTCATCAATTGCAAGGTTATAACATTCTACTACATTAGCTTCTTGTTCCTCCCAATCAGGTTGGTATTCTGCTATTTCTTTATCATCAAACACTTTAGTATGGATCAACCTAACAGCTGCATCCAAAGTAGGACAAACCTCATTAATAGAAAATTTCAGCACAAAACTATCAACAAGACTATCCCAACTTACAGTACCATGGAGAAGCTCGACCTCCACATACCAGTTCTTTGCTATAGGTTCCAAGGTGTGTACAAACCTATGTACCCATTCTTCATGAGGTACACGCTTCCATGCTTTGTAGCATTGCTCCAAATGTCCCTGAGGACTAGTCTTACCATTAAACCTACTTCGCACCTCCTGAGGTTGATCCATGAATCTTAGGAAAAGGGACTTCTGGAACACTTCCCAACTATGAATGTACTTTTTATGACCATTCCACCATCTGGCTGTTGTGGCTCTGAATGTTGAATCTAGAATCTCCATTTTCTGTGAATCTGGTACCTGCTCTGAGAATTGTATAATAAAATCTGTTGGGTCTGTCAAGCCATCAAAGGTAGGAAATTCTCTTGTCTAGTGAACCAAGCCATCTCAGAGACTTGGTCATTCTTGCACATTGATGTCCATGTAGTTCATAAACTCTATTCTGCCAATTCTCTAGACCGTTATCTGAATCTGTCATGCAGGAGTTGTCACACTTCCAATCCATGATACCTTCGGCAGTAGGATCAACATAATATTCTTCCTTAGCTATGATTTTGTAGATATGGTCCAAAACATCCTGATATTCATCTCTGAGTGGTTATGTGTACCTTTCTCCTTGAGAAGGGTCCAGTGGTACTATGACTCTCAAACCTTTCCCTTCGAAAGTCATCTATCTCTTCTTAAGGTTAATGACTGCAGCATTGTCTATTTCCCACTCAATTAATAGCAAATATGGGTAGGGGTTGCTATCATCAATTATCTCAATGACTTCAAAGTCTGCTAAAGTATTGACCCCATCAATATCTACTGGGACACTAGGGAATCTTCCTAGGGGCACAATCTTCTGCTGATTGGCTAATCTCAACTGTATAGGAGACCATTCAAGGGAAGGTTTTCCCATTTGTTCCCATGTTTGTTTAGTTACGACATTTACTTCAGATCCTAGGTCTAGAATGACATCATTCATGTCATATTCTCCTATCTGAGCATGCAATCTCATTTCTCTTCCAGTTCTTCTGACTCAATTAACAGTTTTTTCCTTACCAGAGCTTCGCTGAGGTTCGCAAGAAGCAATAACTTTCTGTAACTCATTTAAAGCATTCTGATTTCTTAAGAACTTCATGCAACTCTGTAAAAATGAAGACAGTGTACTTACTTTATCTGTCAAAGCTTCTTGAGACTGTGACTATTGTTGATGCTGTTATGCAGGGGCGACTGGTGTGCTCGAATCAGCAAAGTCTTTTTTGGCTTCCAGAAATGTCTCTTTTTCTCTTCCCACATCGAAGGTTGGAATTTTCTCTAGGATCTTACGAACCCAAGCCTCATCAGGTTGTTTCTCCTTATTCTGTATTTGCGTCGTGGTGCCACTCCTTTTAACAACATTAATGGCTGGAACAGGTCTTTTCTCTACAGCAATCATCTGAATATTCTGAGTAGGAGTGCTATTTCTTTCTTGTATCTTGGCTATCAACTGTGGGCATTGCTCAATCACATGGTCGACTGCTCTACAATATCGACATGTCGTAGTTGGGTTCCGACAGTCTCTAGCTAGATGTCCTGCCTGATTATAGGTATAGCACACCACCTGGCCTCGACCTCTTCCAGGCATACCACCATGACCATGACATCCAAAAGTACCTCGACCTGAGGTACTACCACGGTACCCATATCCATCATTGCCTTGTCCATCATTTTTTACCCGATAAGCATCATAGGTTCGTTCTCTCATGAGGTCAAAACTGCGACATTCATCTTCGTTGTGTCCAACCGACTTATAGAACTTGTAATAGGGGTTCTTAGGTACTTGCACATATCTCTGCAGCAGATAGCAATCTTCAGTTCGATGCTGGCCAGTTATCCTACAGATCTCACAATATAGAACACTAGGATTGAATGGGTTCGACGCACCAGAATTCAGGTAATTTCTTACTGCAGGACACTGTTCCTTGTCATGGCCTTCTGTCCGACATTGTGTACACCAAACCTCTTCTCGAACAGCTTTTCCTTTCTTCATGTCACACAGCTCCAAGGCCATTGCTACTAACTGCGCTTGTATTTGAGCTATACCAGAATTATCTTCGACAGGAGATGTTTCAAGCTTCATAGCAATTTCCAAAGCCTCTTGTTGATCAACAACCTTCTGTTGCATGAGTGGAGTCCTGATATGCGGTAACAAAGTTGCAATGAACCATTCCTTATGCTGCGCTGTTCCAATAGTGAAACTGACTTGATCTAGCAGAACTTTGAACCTCTGATCAAAGTCCCACACTGGTTCTCCTCGCCGCTGCTGAATTTTCTTTAGTTCAATGATACACTGCGACTCTGATTTAGGCTTCTTAAATTCCTTTATCATTGCTACTTTTATATCAGCCAAGACATGGTTCTGAGTACTAGAAAACTTCATGAACCAGGTCAAAGCGCGGTCTCTAAAAGAAGTAACCAGCTGTGCTCTTCTTGTATCTTGATCTGTAATGTTCTTAGCAGTCCACACGGCTTCACATAAGAACCAAAACTGTTCTGGATCCTCTGATCCAGTTCCTTTAAAGATTGGGAGCTTAATGTCATCATTCATATGGGCCATCACGGATCTAGGGGGGAGGGAGGGGGATTGGTAGTAGGCGGGGGGGAACTTACGGGGGTAGACTTACCTGCGAAAGGAATACTCTGGCTAGGATTACTTTCAGACTGCGATGGGTTCTCAGGGATAACAGGGCTTCGCTGCGGGGTTACCGGAGCGTTTCCAACAGAAGGGGTTTCGTCAGGCGTCAGGTCTACTGAGATTACAGGGGTATATGTGGTATTCTGACCTAGGGTATAGGATCCAAAATTCCTCTTGTATCTTTTACCACTTTGCAGCAAACCACTTTGCTCGTCAAAGTCACTTTCACTTCCAAACATAAGTTAGTACTACTAAATCTAACAGTCTGACTCAATGAGCAATATACCTTTTTCAGCCAATAGCATTTTAATTTTCAAATTAAATGAATTCAAGTACTTACCCCTTGGTCCTTTGAAAAACTATCGTTCGGCTTCACTAAAGGAAGTACTTGTGTCGATGGCGAACTCTATCACAAATGCTTCAAGGGTTTGTGTTGTCCAAAAATCAATAGCTCGGGATATCTCGTTGTTCACTCTTTTCAATATATTAATTCTTACGGGGGTCTAATCAGAAAACTGACCTTCTTGTAAGTTCATCTTTCTCTCTGTCAACCTGGATAACCACTGGTGCAACTCTATGTGGATACTACTAAAGAAAATTTCATAAACCTAAAAAAAATGTACCTTTGTAAAAATTCATTTGAACTGCGACGCGGATCTTTGTTCTCTTGTTCAGCAAATTTCAAATAAGTCTCTTGAATCCAATCACCGATTTATTTCACTAAGGGTCTCCAAAACATAGCCCTCTAGGTACGACGTAAACCCCTCTTGAGCAGATACTAAGCTCAACTGGCAATGGAACCAATTTGTTGGGCTTAGGGTAGACCCGGGTTCTATACTTTTGTCTTCGCACCAACAAAAGACCCACAGTGTTGGCCCTTTTGGAAAAAACCTACGAATAGGTTGCAGTCTCACCCGGAACGGCTATGGGGTGCCACAGAATCAGGTTTATGCAAGCAGAAGAGGGATATTACTGTACCTTTAGCCTTTAAAAAATAATAATCATACAATACAAATATTCGACAGTCACTTATATAGCTTCGCAGTTAGATAAACAAACAGTTTCTTGCGTAACCCTTAACTGGGAATTCACGGTGAAGTTAGTATTTAGTAGTGATATTACTTATCAATTATCTACTTATTAATGCATAAAAGAACATAACAGAAACAACACAAAAGAACCACAACACAAGATATAACGTGGTTCACCCCTAGTTTAGGGGCTACATCCACAGAACTGTGTTTTATTCAACTCTTTACAAAAACCATAGTTTTGATCTGGGCACTCAGCTGCAGATCCCTTCAATTCCTCAAGCTGTGCATTAAGCTGCAAATCTCTTCAATTCCTCAAGCTGCGCACTAAGCTACAGATCTCTGCACACACAGCTGCAGATCTTCTTAATCACCCAAAAACCCTCTGCAAACACAGCTGCATAGGTCATCCACGCACACAGCTGGGACTTAACATTTCTTACAAAACTAGCCTTAGCTTTGCATCAAATCATCTTACATCAAAAGCGTAACCTGACTCTTTTACAAAAGTGCTTATTTATACAAGTGCACTTATTACAAAACCATGGGCTTAAACCATGGGCACCCCGAACCCTAAACCCTGGACTTAAACCATGGGTTTATTACAAAAAGAGGGCTTTGACTCAATCCCAATACCCCTAAGACTATTTTGAGTCGCAACTCCACTTACAAACTTCCACAAAAACCACGGAGTTACCAAAATTAAGGATCGTTAAGGTGCGCGCCCCAACAGTGTATCGATTCTATGCTGTCTTCATTCAGTCACCATATGTCGTTATGCTCTTGTTCGAAGGAGTTGAAACCTGAGTCGGCCATTCCTCAGTTATCTTGACTTTGCATGTCATCCATTCTCGGTACAGTTACTGGTTCATGCACTTTATGATCAAGTCCTTCCACATCATACAAATTTGCTGAGTACCTCGTGTTGGATGATGGGGGATGCCTTAATGCCCTCCTTCCAGCGGATTTCATCCCATCGACTTCAGATCATTTATTCTGGGATTGGAATCTAGAGTCATTTTGAGTGCCTTGAGACTTGCAGTCATCAATGGCAGGTTTTCTCGCCATCGACAGTTTCTTGGGAATACATCAATGTCCCCTGATCGATGGATCCTCTCAAGTGTTCGACCTCAACACATTTATTCACACTTGTTAGTTTGCACTCTAGTACCTTGATTCCCATTTTCATTATCGGTGGGTGTTCTCGTGTCTGTTAACGGTATACATTAATGATCGGTAATCAGACGATGGAATACTATGTTCGACCTCGACACCTCTATTCGCATAGTAGGACATGTACTCGTAGCGGTTTGTGTAGAAGACTTTCTAGATTGGTGGCATCTCTTATATGCTACCTCCTTGATCATGCCAATGTTCATGTGATTTCAGCTCTCGTGACTTGATTCTAGTATATGTCAGATATTTCTAGCCAATATGGAGATCTTGATCTATTATATATCTTTAGCCATTTTGGATATCATGATCCTTTGTATATCTTCATCATGGAGATTCTGATCTATGTATATTGTACGTGGCGATGACCACATATGTGATATCATGTATCATGCCTATTCATGGCCATTGTACTCTTATGTATCCGGGACTGCTATATGTATTTGCAATTGTATGCAGAGTTGTATTATTGTACTATGTTGATTGGGTGGCTGGTATTCCATTTGGGATCCCTCATCACTCCACTTCTGGGATGGACTTATAATTTATTTTGGCCATCGTATGACCCCTCTGACCTCACACATTAGGGGGCATTTGTTATAGCAGATTTCACCACTCCATGTGAATCACACTTTGTATGGCCTTCCCCTGTCCCGCTGCAGACTCCTTAGACCCTATGGACCATTTTTTGTCCTTTGATGTTTCCTTGATCATCCCTAAAAACATATGAAAAATTCTATACGCGACTTTTAAACCTATAAGCGCGTACATACGCGGGTTTGACCACTAAAACCATGTACATCGGGATGTGTGCATAATCCAAATCCTTTTGGAGTTTTCCTTGACATGGATCCGACTCATTTGACTCCTGGCCTTTCCTATGCCTTGAGATCGCTCGGATTCGACCTTTCATTACCCCTTTGAAAAGCTATATAAGGAACCCCTTGGTACATTGAAGGCATAAGAGAGAATTGAGAGCAACGAAACTATAGTCCATTGTTTTTGAAACTTATGCTTGAGTCTTTATCCCTTTGTCCCTTGGAGCACTTTTGTGTTCTTCCCAAGCTTGTGTTTTGCTTGTGAGCTTGCTATCGAGAGATGGAGGATTGAAGTGGTGGAGGCCCAAGTGGGCGATTCAGTTTCTCTGGTTCGCAGACGTGCCGTCAGAGATTGTATCTTGTAATATCTGATTTATATTAATAGAAATATCTTTTCCTGTCCAATAATGTGTGTTTGAATGAATATTTTATCCATGGGATTATGTCAAATGATTTTACATTATTGATTATATATGATAGAATAGATCTAACACCATGATATATAGAATGCTTGTATTGTTTACTTGTTGTTGAGGAAGTAACAGATCAATTCAAGCTGAAGATTGGAAAGCTCAATGGGGATCTACTTCAACCGTCCGGAATAAGGTACGAGGTCTGATCCTTTAGTGTTAGACATTTAATTTCTATTGCATATTGGAAAGGATTGATTTTTGGAGTCAAGTTGTCTGTTGTGGTACCCCAATCCATAGGAATTTCTCTCCATAACACATGGTTTTACCTTCTGATGAAGCCATTCTGGAAGCCATGATTGGACATGGTAAGATTTGTGAGGATCTTCATCATCAATCCTATTTTCTTCCAGAACTAAGCAGAATAGAAAATCAAGAGTTTCGTTTGAGACTGTCAGAAGATGTTGATATACCTATCAATCCCTTGCCTAGGGAAGGAATGTTTGCCGAGGGGAATATGGAAAATATTTTCGCCACTATACCTATTAACATCTTTGTAAACCCTGATGTCATGGAAAACATATACATAGGTGCAAATTGCTCTCCTGAAGAGATTGCCATCTATACTGCCTTGTTTAAGGAATTCCGCGATGTCTTTGCCTAGTCATATGAGGAGATGCCAGGCATAGATCCATCGATTGTTGAACATGAAATCTGAACATATCCTGATGCCAAGCCGGTTTGACAAAATTTAATACCTGTTAACCCGCGCAAAGCGGCGACTATGAAGGATGAAGTTGAAAAGCTGTTGAAGGCTGGTTTTATCTATCCCATCTCTTTGACAAAATGGGTATCCAACCCTGTTCCTATTGATAAGAAGCAAGGGACTATCCGTGTTTGTATGGAATTTAGAGATTTAAATAAATCCTATCCTAAGGACAACTATCCCACACCTTTTATAGACCAGATTATAGATGCTTGTGCAGGAAGTGAGGTGTTCTCGTTTATGGATGGTTTCTCCGGATACAATAAAATTCAAATAAAAATTGTAGACCAACATAAAAATGCTTTCATTTGTCCTTGGGGTACCTTCGCATACAAGAAAATGCCCTTTGGATTGAAAAATGTTGGGGAGATCTTTCAACGGGCTATGAACTTTGCTTTCCATGATATTAAAGCCATTGTCGAACCGTACCTTGATGATCTGCCCACACATTCTCGTAAGAGGATCCAACATCCAGATCATTTATGGTTGATATTTGAGAGATGCAAATATTATAAAATCCACTTGAATCCCCACAAGTGTGTATTCTATGTTGAGTCAGGAATATTGCTCGGATTCATTGTCTCTATTAGAGGAAACTAGGTGGATCCTTTGAAAGTTGAGGCCATTGTAAATATTCCTCCTCCTCGTTCTATCAGGAAACTTCAAAGCCTACAAGGAAAGTCTAATTTTCTTCGACGTTTTATTGTTACCTATGCCAATATTACTAAGGGTTTCATGCGCCTGCTCAAACAGGACACCCCATTTGTATGGGATGAAACTGCACAACTTGCTTTTGAGGCATTGAAAAAAGCTTTGCTGTCGGCACCCTTATTATGTCCACCAGATTATTCTAGGGATTTTATATTATATCTAGCCGCGCCGCGTCAGAGTCAACCATTGGGGTAGTACTAGTCAAGGAGGATGATAAGGTTGTAGAGCATGTCATTTATTATCTTAGTCGGGCTTTGGCCGGACCTGAACTTAGATACTCCCACGTTGAGAAATTAGCCTTAGCAGCTGTGTATGTTGTTCAGAGGTTATGTCACTACATTTTACTAAGGACCACCACAGTAATGGCAGATGTGAATCCGTTTCAATATGTTTTATCCCGATGGATTGTTGGGGGGGGAATTTAACAAATGGATAGTCATTCTCCAAGAGTTTGACTTGGATTTCCAGTCCACTAAGTCTAACAAGTCCGTAGTTTTTGTTGAACTTATAGCAGAATTTCCTACTGAAGAAGATGTAGTTGTTGAAGATGACTCATTCCCAAATAAGCACATCTTCCTGATATCCACCTCTTATCCTTGGTATGGGGATATTCTTATATATCTCCAAACTTTGAAGTATCCTGTAGCTTCCTCAAGGGAGAAACGATGTAAATTATGCCTTCATGCCAAGAACTACCTCATTATAGGAGATACATTATATCGACGAGGGGTAGATTCCATTTTGCGTCGTTGC
Organism: Pseudotsuga menziesii; assembly: GCA_001517045.1. Taxonomy (NCBI): domain Eukaryota; kingdom Viridiplantae; phylum Streptophyta; class Pinopsida; order Pinales; family Pinaceae; genus Pseudotsuga; species Pseudotsuga menziesii. The sequence continues at coordinate 39,405 of LPNX010266424.1, read as the reverse complement.
CTTACTCATGAGGAAGCGGAGATTGTCCTGAATCATTCCCATAGTGGAGCGTGTGGGGGTGATTTATCTAGGTTATCCACGGCCCAGAAGATACTATGTGCCGGTTATTTCTGGCCCACGATCTTTAAAGATTGTGTGGAAGCAGTGAAGCGCTGTCATCCGTGTCAGCTTTACACCAGGAAAATGCGGTCACATCCTGCTCCGTTATTTCCCATTGTCTCGGTAGGCCCCTTCATGAAATGGGGGATTGATTACGTGACATGCAACCCAGCTTCGGATGGGGGGCATAAATACATCATTGTCGCTGTTGACAAATTTACAAAATGGGCAGAGGCAATGCCTACTTTTAAAGCCGGCAGGGAAACAACAGCTTTCTTTGTATTCAATCAGATTATCACATACTTTGGTATACCCAAAGTGATTTTCACTGACCACGACAGTCATTTTCAAAATAACATGATGATGGAACTGACCACTATGCTCGGATTCAGACAAGAACATCCATCTTCATACTATCTGCAAGCAAATGGTCAGGTTGAGGCTATCAACAAAACTTTAAAAACTATCCTTAAACGTACAATTGATGTAGCCCGCTCTAACTGGCACATCATGCTATATCCTGCTCTTTGGGACTACCGAACCAATGTAAAAACTGCTATGGGTTTCTCCCCTTTCCAACTTGTTCATGGAGTGGAAGCAGTTACTCCGATTGAGTGTGAAATACCGTCTCTAAAGATAGCCATTCATGTGTTACCTGATACGACTGAGCTTGAGGAACGTCTGGTACGTTTAGAACACCTTGATCAATAGCGTAGAGATGCACTGACTGCTAATCAAGCTCATAAAAATAGGGTGAAAACTCAGTGTGATAAATCGGTCAAACCTCGGGTTTTCTCTGAGGGGGAACTTGTCTTACTTTGGGACCAAGACAAAGAACCCCTGGGGGCAGGAAAATTCAAGGCTGTGTGGTTAGGACCTTATGTCATGTCGAAATTATTGAGTAAGGGTGCATATGAGTTAGTTTATTTTGATGGGAACAAGCTGCCTGAGCCTAGAAATGGGCTCTACCTGAAAAAGTACTATGATTAGGCCTAGCACTTTTTCTTGTATTTTTATTGTATGTATTTTTATGTACATTAGGTTGTCGGTTTTGTTTTTTATACTATCTGTTGGTTGTTGCAGATGTCTTCTGAAAGGTATATAGGGTTCGCTGATGGCGCCAGATGTCACACTTGTATCCTAGCTTTGGCAGCATGGGTTATTTATTCTCCCTCAAGACAGCTTGTTGCCACGGGAGGCGCTTGTTTAGGTCCTGCTTCTAATAATGTTGCTAAATATAGGGCTGTAATTGAGCTCCTATGGGATGCTTTGTCACGTGGTATCACCCAGCTTGAGGTCCATCTAGACTCTCAGTTGGTGGTTTCCCAGCTCAATCGGGCTTATCAAGTACGAAATCCTATTTTATTATGTCAGTTCCTGCAAATTCGTTTATTGGAAAGACATTTTGAGGTTATTACATTCAATCTTATTCCACAAAATCAGAATTCATTGACTGATGCATATGCTAATTACATTTTAGATTGGCATCTCACACACATTTTATAAAGATATACAGCAAACATATAAAAAACATTTGTAAATAAACTGACAACAAACAACAATATATATATATGTAAAATATATGTCCATAGATAGGTCAAGTCTAATCCTCAGATCCCATCATATACAAAATATACAAAAATGTGGATCGTAGTCCACCAAAATGTCGTAGATCTACGCAGGACAACCCTGGTCACTTGGACCACCTTGGTCCCCATGGTCCCTCTGTACTCTGGCTTCCTCAGCCTCTTCGGCTTCGGCAGCCTCCACAGCCTTTATATATAAAAGCATCGCTCTGACCACTCACCTGAATAGACGTAGCCAGACTGGTGGAACTCCAACAACGAACTCCTGCATGGCAGTTGGGATATGCTCTATCCACAAGGTAGGTACTCTTTGGGTTAGCCTAGCCAGCTTCCCCTATAGAACCCTAATCAGTCCCGAGTCTTCACCTATGACAGGACGAACAAACATGCGTGGGTGCCCTTCAGGGCGGACCGGTCCAATATCTGCAATTTGATACATTTATAGGATTAAGACTTGTACATATGTATATATCTATCATTTTAAAATTCATAAAATTTTGAAAAATGATAAAAATTAAAAATTATTTACCTAGCTCTCCCCATGCTCCTCCTGGAGGGAGGATAAGGTCTGGGTCACCTCAAAAGTCCATACTGACATATGGAAACTGCTCCAATGTCGGTAGCTGTCATTCCCACCAGGTATAGAAATCATCATCATATACACTATGTACTGTGTCTCCTCCTCCTTGACGGAGGAAGATGTCTCCCCACCTGCTCAACCTCGGCTAACGTGGAGATCTGACCGGTAGAGGTATGGCGGGGCTTAATGCTGGTACTCTCGAAGAAGAAGAAGGCCACTAATATGCTCGCATAACCAAAGTTCTTTCGCCTTCCTCTCTTGCAATCGGATAGTTGTCTTTTCATGATAGGGACAACTCCCGAACACCAATCATAGAGAGCACCATGAAAACAATCCACTGCCAGCCTCATTTGGTTCCGTGTAGCCAAATGTAAAGAAGAGGATCCTGGAATCCTCATGATGGTGCTAGCAAGTACCTGTAGAGTAAAGTCACGGATATGTACAATAGGGATGCAGCTCCCTCTCTTTTAAGTACCCAGTGTGAAAAACACATCTATGTAGTTCTGAACACTTAAAGGGTCACCGCTCCTGCCGGTGCCCTCTAAGTTGACCGGTGCTCCTCATCGTGACAGACCGGTAATGAAATACATGTCTTCAGTAGTAATCTCCAAGGTTTCACCCTGTAGGTTGAACATCCCCAAATCATGATCCCAATAATTTATCATGAACTCAGCTAGGGGACATTGGCCCGCATGGGTGATGTGAAAAAGAATTTTAGTAGCCCACTCGTTCGCAATGCATGTATAGTGGGTGCACTTTGGAGCGCTTCTTGGTCCATTATTTCATGCTCCCATTCCCTCCATTCCAGAACCATCTTTTCACCTAGAAAAGAAAGTAATTTGATTCAGTAATTCCATATAAAAATTCAAAATTTTTTGACTATATTTATCCTTTTATCCTTCACACAGTACACGCGACTGTCTAGTTAGACATGTCGCGTACTGTACGTGACTGTCTATGTAGGCAACTCACGTACAGAAAGCGTGTACGCGAGTCTTCACACCGTCAACCTGCATACGTGTCATGCCATGTGTTGCTAGGGTTTTCTCCCTAGCTTATACGAATGAGTACCTACTAAGGACAATGGATTCCTTAGTAGCAGTTCAAATGATATATGAATTAAAAAGCTATAACAGAATTAAAAACCTAAATTTAAACAAGTTGATTAAGCAAAACAGTAGAAAGTAAATAACATGAAGCAAAAACAGTAAATAGTAAATAATGATCTTTATTGATGTTCCCTCCGATGTGGAGGTTGGTGAAGTCCGTTGCGCTGGTCCCATGTCGGTGGCTCCGAGCTTCAAGCTGCTTCTTCTCTTTCTCCAATGGTGGAAATGGGCCAAAAGGGGCTCTCACGGTGAAAGTAGCTTCAATGGTGAGCTAGGGTTTCAGGAGCAATTTTGGCAGAGGCAGGATACTTGTGATTGTGGATATGAAATGAGGGGTCTCCATCACTTATTTATAGTTGGAAACCATGCGTTTTTAGGGTTAGGGTTTGCTGATTAGGGTTTCAGCTTTTTAGGGTTTTTTCCTCTTTTTCCTCACTATTTTATATTTTTTATTCCTTTTTGCTTTTTTGGAGGAATTTTGGATATTTTTAGAGGAAAATAGGGTTTTATGGCCTTTCGGAGGCATTTTAAGCCTTTTGGAGGCTTTTTGCATGGTTTTATGGATTTTTGATGGAAATATGGTGGGAAAATGGACAAATGAGCCATGTAATGGGGTAGATGAGGTAGTGAACCCTTTTTGGGTGATAACAGATTGCTCCCTGATGTGCGAGGGCAGGAGCTCATCGTATGGTCGATGGACATCATAAGTCATATTTGGTTTTCCTGGGGTGTGGAGAAGATAAAGAACCAGTTGGATTCGGAAACACCGATCTCGAACCACCTGCAAGGACTGAAAAGTACATAACCTCAATAATGGATGAGGAATCATCTGATCATCTGAACGAAGCGGGCATTCCCATGCTCGTATCAGGATATAGCATAGTAATAACAATGAGGTCCAAAATATGGGGACCTTAACATATACATGTCCTCAAATGATGAATGAGGAAGAATCTCAATAGATGGACAAGGCGGGCATTCCCATGCTCGTATCAAGATACATAAAAATCACTGTGAGGCCCAAAATGAAGGACCTGTAGTAGATAATCACTGTGCATATCATGAGGGTCCGGAAGGGACACAAATCTGGAACATACTGCTAAGCTGACCATGTCTGAGCTGAAGAAATGATACACTGGAATGGAAACAGTGCTACTGAATGTGGTTCTGAAGGAACTGATGCGCTGCTGGATCATAGTGACAAGGGTCACACTCGTAATGGTACAATGATCTGGAACTGAACTGGGTACTCAAAGAAGCATAGAACTGGATGGCTTCTGAATATAATCGCCATCGCAGCCCAGACATCCACGGGAACATAAAACTGGCTGTTCCGAAGTAACTCACCAATGTGCTAGAGTCGAGGGAAATCCGGGGTCTTCTACACATACTGGAAGGGATATACATCCTGCGCGATTCTCAACGATGCGATTAAGGTGCTGAAGTCGAGCATGTGAGAAACAACTATTCGGAGAGGAAATGATGATTCCTCTCAAAATGGTCCGTAGGCACTCACCACAGATGGTGATGTGTCCAAGGCGCAGGGACCTCTAGGTCTATTTTCTGGAATAAAGGAGTTGTCATCGACAGAGGGAGACCTGCAACTATCAAGGCAATGATGTTTCCTTGACAGGAGCGTGAGGTGAAAAATCGAACTGTGATAGTACTGATGGCAGGAGTGAAAAACTGGGGGGAATAACTGGGCAAGTAGAGTGGGTGGACTCAAACTTCCTTTGTTCAGAGTATGATGGAGGGGATGATCGAGCAGCATATGAGACTGACTGGTGGTAAGGGGATCATAGCGATATAGGATCTGAGGGTGACTGGGCTGAGGTAGACTGAAGCTGTGGTAAAATGATGGGATACTGCAGAATACTCTGAACAAAGGCGACCTTATCTGGGGTGCTGCCGAGAGGATTGATCATAGCGCCAAGAGACGCGGGGGAAATTCTTCATGGGTTAGGGAAACTAGCAGAAGTGTGGGTATAAAGTGGTACTATCATGTGTATTTTACGAGCCCATGACAGTTCATGCTCGTGGTTGCTTTCAATTTTAAGGAGTCTGAAAGAAAATAAGAAGACTCTGAAGTAGTAGAATGGTACTGTCATGTGGATTTTACGAGCCCATGACAGTTCATGCTCGTGGTTGCTTTCAATTTTAAGGAGTCTGAAAGCAAATAAGAAGACTCTGAATTAATGGCCAGGCAAGGAGGAAGTGTTCGATCAGGGAACATTTATGATGACCAGGACTGAGGGTGGGGGGGAACACTGGTGGGCCTCCTTGCGGGGTGAATGAATGGTGGAAAAATAACGAAACATTTGCAGTATGACAGGAGTGGATGGCTCATGTAAAAAGTGTGAAATAATCTGATGACGGCCGATGTGGCATGCAAATTGATGCGGCAAGGTGTAGGGACGCAATGTTAAAACGGTGCCAAGTGAGAGCGAGAAATGATCTCAAGCATCATCACGAGCGCGGAAAAATGAATCCAGCGATATCAACAGTGTGAAAAAATGGAGAACGACCGAAGTGGCACGTAAACCGAGGTGACTAGTGGTGTCCAAAAAAATGGGCAAAAAATGACATAGAAAAAATAATTCTACAAGGTGACCATCGTGACGGTCTCGTCGTGCTGATTCCAAAATTGTAGCTAGAGATGAATGGGACGCTGTTTCTGACGAACGGGGGGTACGTCAGGCCATGTGTCGATGTGGTGCTCTATAATGGTAGGGTCAAGACTAGGCATTTCGGTATAGGACCAGGAAAACACATCACGGAATTCTTTGAAGAGTGTTTTGTATTCCCCGATCTCCTGCTCAGTGCAAGATGCTCCTAAAGCGATGAGTTTGGGGGTGCCTCCGGGGGCAGCAATATCAATTTTGATGACAAGTGAGATGTTGGCCATGTTACCCTCTTTGAAGGCGTCAGGAGCAGGAATCGGGTCCTTGAACCAGTCAACCTTGGGGGGTAGGAAGTCTTTGGACTCGACTGTAAATTGGGTAGCAGTTTTAGAGGAAGATTCATCTGGGAGGAAGTAGGAACGACCATGCATGTCATCCCAGGGATAATCTGGGGCAGTGAGAGCCTCGAGGATCTCCTCATCAGTACGGAATATCTGTGTCGTCAAATCGGTTGACGAGGGAGTACTGACCGAAGAGATCATATAAATGGTATGAACCACTTCGGAAGGGGAAGAAACCGGGGAATGGATTTCCTCAATGGTGAGGGGTGCCGTCTCAAGATCCAGATTGTTCATCTCAAAGAGAGTGGTGTGGACCTCTCCGGAAAGGGAAGAGACCGAGGAATGGATTTCCTCAATGGTGAGGGGTGCCATCTCAAGATCCAGATTGTTCATCTCAAAGAGAGCTAGTCTGTACTCGGGGAGATCGGGACAGTGATGTGAGTAATGTCCGTAGACACCGCATAAGGCACAGGATTGGTTAGTGCGCAGGGATTTGTTGCGAGGCATTGGGGTTGAATCTAGATGGACAACTGGGATAGTGGGGTCGTCGTCAAGCGTTTTCATGTATTCTTGTAAAGCCAGTAAGTGAGGACATAGGTGAGTCGCATGGCCCAACTCATTGCACAGCGCGCATTTGGGAGGAGCATGAAACACAGGGGGATTTTTTACTGTCTTAGCAGGTGGGACAGCAGTGTAAGGTTGGGGGCCTCTGCCCACAATGGGTTTGGTAAGAGGAGGAGGGGGGTTCGTGGAGGACGACGGGGTAGCGATACCGAGAGGTGGTTGACTAGTAGTGATAATGGGTTGCACCGGTTGCAGGACGACATCTGGTGTCGACGGGGGTACGGGAGGCGAAAGATACCAAACGGGTAATCCTAAGGTTAACCCAGGGAGGCTTAGGGTAGCCATGACCGGGGCGCTAACCACTCCTGAGGGAGGGAAGAGGAAAGGAATAGTATGAATGGGTGTAGCACCAATGTGACTAGGTACCAAATGAGGTTTAGGCAACAAAGGTGTTTGATTAGTAAGAGTCCGCGTGATGTGGGACAGGGTGCATAGGTCGGACACTTCAGTGGTAGGAGATGGGGGTGGAATAGATGGGAAGGTTGAGATCATTGGTGCATCTGAGTAAACGCCGGGACCTACTGAAGACACGAATGAGGTGGTGGCATCCGAAATAGGTAGTTCAACCATGGGGAGCACAGGCCCTATAGAAGAAACGACTGTGTTGGTGGCACCTGAGATAGGTTGTTCTACCATGGGGAGAACATTTTCGGGCACCGCAGGGGCATTGGGATCATGGTAAGTAAGTTGGTCAACCGTGACCACACGTCCCTCATGGGGGAACATCATGATACGAAAAACGGTAGAAGCGACTGCCCGCATGGCATACATGTAGCTGCGGCCAAGTAACATGTTATAATCGAGCTAGGCATTGATAACCTCGATGTTGATTAGGACGGTTTTTCCAGCCAGCTGGACGGGGACATTGGTCAATAGGCCTTGTGGTTGAGCTGAACGGCCGTCATAGGCTTGCAACGAAGTAGAGGACTGCTGGAGAGGGGGGGATCCCATTTTCTTCCAGATGGAGGTGGGCATGACACATGTAGAGGCACCTTCATCAATAATGCATCGATGGACGACAAAATTCCGTATGGAGACAGAAACTTGAAATGATAAATTGGAAGGCAGGCGGGGTTCGGATTGGTCCAAATCAAATGCCATTAACTGTGAATCATTCGGATCGATAGCTCCAATGGCCGAGAGTAAAGTATTACGCTGCGAAGGGCAGTTTTTTAAGACTTCTAACGCAGACATGGCTGCGGGGGATTGGGCTAAATCATCGACAATGTTGTAGTTAGACGCAGCCCGCGCATTGGGGTTGTTGTTGATACGACAAAGTGGGAAACGGGCTGTTTTGGGAGCTCCATCTAGTGGAGGTGGAGGTATACGTAATGCTTGATCAGTGGGATGAGCGTTAGCGGGGTTATTGGAAGGAGGGGCTTCCGGGGTGGAGCCATATTGGTTCCGCCGAGTCTGGAGGTTGACCTCATCGGAGGACATCATCAACAGATGGTGGGTACCTGAGTCAAATATGGGTTGATCAGGAGCAGCGTAAGTGATTTGCTGGATGGGCGCATTAGCTGGAGGTGGAGCCAATGGTTCAGTGTTCACTAAGCCTTGGTTTGGTAAGGGGTTTTGTAGCACCAAAGGTGGCTGCTGAGGTTGTGGGGGATTGGGTGGTGCTTGAGGAGCCGCCTGTCCTTGGCGTAGTCTATCAGCAGCCAAAAGGTGTTGAACTCGCTCCATAAGTGGACAAAAATGTGTGTAGTGGCCATAGACCCCGAAAATAGAACAAGGATAGTTGGTTCGCAAATTGGGGTTTTTAGCCTGTTTGGGCGGGCGATCAGGGTTTTGGTTGGTAGGGGCCGCGTTATGGTTGGCGGGAGAATTAGGGTGTTGACCAGCTTGCTCGGTCTGTTGGTTGTTCCCACGGTTGCGGCCTCTGCCGTGGTTTTGTTGGCCCTAGTTGCGTTGGTTGTTCTGGTTTGGTGACGGGTTTTCTTGGGTGTAAACCTGCCCTTGGGTAGTAGGTGGATTCTGAGTTTGCGCAGGTGCGGGAGCGGGCTGCGGTGGATAATATGGAGGTGGAGGCTGCACTGGTGCAGCTACTTGAGGAGGTTGTTGATAGTGCTGTGGAGCGGGTTGTCGGTTTGCCGCAAGGGCTGGCTGTGGCTGATAATAATGAGGTTGAGCTTGTGGTGGCGCAAGAGCTAGTGCAGCCTGCTGATGATAGTAGGGCTGAGGGGCGATCGGGGGGGCGTAAGCGGGATTCATATGGCTGAAACACTGAGGTGGACAGGAGGGTCCATGGGAATGGTGTTGATGTGGCATTTGAGCATACGAGTTGGTTGCTCCAGACTGTGATGCAGCCCGCGAAGGTTCAGGGCCAGGGGGAGGATGGGCTATGGAAAATGGTTGAGGCTGCGAAGAGAGACGGCCAATGATGCCGTCGGCAGCATGAGATGCCCCCGGCTCATCGTGCTGGGAGGGATCGCCGCAAGGGGCATCAGGTATGATGGTATAAAGATAACCCGACTGGGAGTAAATGAGATCGAACTGCTGGGCTTGAAGGATAGCCTCTTCCTCCGACTGGGGTCTTTCGGCTGCCACATCCTTCGCAATGAGCGGAAGGAGGGATTTGAGGAACCAATCTAGGAAGATCCAATCATCTAACTTGATTTTGCATAGGCTACGGCGTCGCCGCCATTTGTGAATGTGGTCTGTGATATGGGTAGCCGTGTTCTGCCGGCAAGATAGGAGGATCTCCACGCCCGCGTCATAGCGGACAGGTAACTGGAAGAACTGTAGGAAGGTCGAGGCCAGGGACGTAAAGGTGGCATGGATTCCATGGGGTTGCTCGATATACCATTTGGCAGCAGAGCCAGTGAAAGTGCGCTGTAATAAACGGAGGCGAATGGAGTCATCTACTATGGAATTTGAGGAACACCATAGATGGAAGGACATGATATGGTTCTGTGGGTCCTCACCTGCCTTACCCTCAAACTTAGGGATGTCAGAGGGGAGCTTGGTAGGCATGTGGGGCCACGCAGGGTCGTGTCGGATGGGGTCGTTGGTTAATCTGGCTAGGTCAGGTAGGTTGAGGCTGGCCCTGTATGGCAAACTGGACGGAGGGGGTGACACGGAGGGGGGTTGGATCAAGTTGGGGCCCATGCCCCCAAGTGGAGGGGTGATGTGAGGGATGTTGCCCCCAAATGGGGGAACTAAGGTGGTGGAGGTCGGACCTACCCCACCAATGGTGGTATGAGTCACTAATGGAGGGGGGGTAGGTATTCCCGCTGCGGGAATCGGTACTGTGAGGGGAACAGTAGAGGGGCCTCCCGTGGAGGGCATACCCATGATAGGTGTGGTAACTGGTGGAGTGGTGGATGTGCCACCAACGGTCCCTCCCATGAAGGGAGTGGGATTCATGCCAGCCATGGGGCTAGTAGGGGCGGTGTAAAGGGTGTTCTCGGATTCAGGCTCCGAGTCTGAGGTAAAATAAGGGGCGTCAGAATCTGGTGACGGAGTCCTATGCCGCTGACGAGTGGAGTCAAGTGACAAGGCTCAAGATCTATGATGAGTGGTATCAAGTGATCCGTGTTGTGGGGGTTCGCCTCTGAGGCGTCGAGAATGTCTCGGGGAAGCAATGGTGATAAATGATGTCAAATCTCTGTGAGTTGAGGTAACTACAAAAAGGCTCAAAAAACCCTAATGCAACCGAGTGTGCAGAAGGAGAGCTCAAAAAATAGGGCACTCAGGCCAACAATCAACTCAAAACACCCACTGTAACAGCTATGCTACAAATAGGCGGAGTGTCAACAAAAATGGTCAGAATACCAACAAGCAACAGGTTTGCTAAAAATAGAAAACGGTGGACTCACTAGACCAAAAGGAGGTAAGGGAGCATGCAAACACCTAACTAGTAGTATTATGACTCAACTAGACATATCCTCTGCAAGGTGATGAAATCCAAGTCAGACAATATGGATAGGAAAGCCAAGTGGCTAAAGTATCCCCCTACCGGGGGGGACACCGGGTAGTCAAATCCTAGAAAAATGGCAACTAAGATACCCCGTTCATGACACGTCCAGAAAGGTAAATATGCCGCTTGGTTCTTTAACCGCAATATTCCCTATACAGGGATATTTCGAGAACTACGAAAGGTAGCCCTTCAGTTACTGAATGGAGTTCGGTATTCCACTCAGACCTCCGGAACCAATCTCACGACTTCAACCCTCCTAAGGGAGAGGCCTTCTGATAATCTGGTTGTGACCATGTCAAAAAATACTAGGGGATTTTGGTTCCCTAAAGGACAACAACTATGTCTCAAGTGTAAATAACCGAGGGGTGTTATTGGAATCCTATCCCCTCGATCCTACCTAACTACAAAAATTCTTTTGTGTTCCCCAAGTGGGGTTAGAATGTTGGTTGAGTTAAGTATGTTTTAAGTCTCACTTGATTTAGGTGACAGATTGTGTGCTGGTGAGGTTATGAACCCAAAAGAGAAGTGCCAGGGCAACTTTTGAAATAACAATATAATTGAATGAAACAATTTATACCATGCAAAATTTATTTGAATAAACAATGCTGAAATAATGCTGAATAAACAATGCTAAAAAAAATTTAAACGATTCTGTAAACATGGGACAGAAAGGCTGTAGGGCTGCAGGTAGAATAGATGGCTGTGCAGGTGCAGAAAATATGGCAACAAAAGGCCTGATTTCCCCCCAATAAATAAATTAAAAAAAAAAAAAAAATTTCCAGAAATCAGACCGCGGGTTTGTGGCGGAATCCCGCGGTCGGACCGTGGGTTTGAGGGAAATAGCTGCGGTCGGGTCACGGCTTTCTGGCCGGAAAATAAAAATTAAAAAAAATTAAAAACAGACCGCGGGTTTGAGGCCGACAGACGCGGTCGGACCGCGGGTTTGAGGCAAAAAAGCGCGGTCGGACCGCGGGTTTGAGGCCGACAGACGCGGTCGGGCCGCGACTGCGAAAGGAAAAGACGCGGCCGGGACGCAGGAAAATGGCTGACAGGTGCGGTCGGACCGCAGGTTTGAGGGAAACAGGCGCGGTCGGGCCGCGGCTATGGGGCTGAAAGTCGCGGTCGGCGGCGGCCGAAAGCGACAGCCGAAAGGAAAAACGAAAAATAAAATTGCAGAAAATAAACCAGCGGAGTCCCCAAAACTGTTGCTCGGGTTTTAGCCCTAGCTTGTACGAATGAGTACCTATAAAGGACAATAGATTCCTTAGTAGCAGTTCAATGATATATGAATTAAAAGCTATAAGTGAAGTAAAAACTAAATTTAAACATTCATGATTAAGCAAAACAGTAGAAAGTAAATAACATGAAACAAAAACAGTAAATAGTAAATAATGATCTTTATTGATGTTACCTCTGATGTGGAGGTTAGTGAAGTCCGTTGCGCTAGTCCGATGTCGGTGGCTCCGAGCTTCAAGCTGCTCTTGTCTTTCTCCAATGGTGGAAATGGGACAAAAGGGGCTCTCACGGTGAAAGTAGCTTCAATGGTGAGCTAGGGTTTCACGAGCAATTTTGGCAGAGGCAGGATACTTGTGATTGTGGATATGAAATTAGGGGTCTCCATCACTTATTTATAGTTGGAAACCATGCGGTTTTAGGGTTAGGGTTTGCTGATTAGGGTTTCATCTTTTTAGGGTTTTTTCCTCTTTTTCCTCATTATTTTATATTTTTTATTCCTTTTTGCTTTTTTGGAGGAATTTTGGATACTTTTAGAGGAAAATAGGGTTTTATGGCCTTTCTGAGGCATTTTAAGCCTTTTGGAGGCTTTTTGCATGGTTTTATGGGTTTTTGATGGAAATATGGTGGGAAAATGGACAAATGAGCCATGTAATGGGGTAGATGAGGTAGTGAACCCTTTTTGGGTGATAACACCATGTTTAGGATGCTTTTAATAATGGAATTAAGACTCAAAATTCATAATTGCTTGGATCAAAATGAAGAGCTTAGGGTGTAGGCTTACCTGCAACTTGCAGAATCCGATTTCGTCGATTCAAATGTCCACAATGATCGAACAAAGGTAGAAGGAAAAAATTGCTTTTTATGGCTCAAAATTTCAAATGGTGAC
>LPNX010266424.1:12415-25159 GCA_001517045.1 Pseudotsuga menziesii | reverse complement strand
GTACTAGTTCGGGCTCATTAAATCCACGAATCAGTGACACTATCAAGCATTATTTTCTCTTCTCTTCAAGCTTGTTAAAAAATGAAGAGGGATCCAAGTTAACTTTCTTGGACTCGTTAAAATTTTACAGGGAAGGTAAGGAATAATTTTTTCTTGTTTTCAGTAATGGCAGCATGTCCTCCTTGAACATAGCACTCTTTGTTTTTTCTGATATCCATGTCTCAGTGATTACTTTTCCGTTCAGCTATTACTTTGAGTTTCTTACTCCTCCTCTTGTCCGTTATACCTAGGGAATCTGATCATGTCTCCTACATGACAGATAGGTCTAGTTGTTCTATCTATAAGTTAGACGCTGCCTTGGGTCATCTTTGTGTTGTGCTCATTGTTCAAGGACTTCACCCAATGTTTGATCTCTATCTTGATCCCATCATTGTTATATCGGTTATCTATTGTGTCTCCCTTCTTTTGCCCAGTTCCTAGTCACTCTTGTGATCCGTTGGAGGATCGATTGCCTTCCTTATCACAGCATGGTTCCATTTCAGTACTTCCTGATGACAAAGACCTAGATTTTTGACGATCATACCTCAGGATTCACTTTTATCATTGGTGAATTCCTTTGCTTCAGTTGTTGATTATCACCTATTGATTGACAAACTGTTGAATCCTTTCCATGTTCGACTTCAGCTTACCCTTATTCACATGGCTTGGATTGTACTGATTCTTTGGGATCATTTATGAACACCTTAGTTCCTCACCTATGGACTAAGTTGCGCAAGATTATGTTCTATTCATATACACAGCTTCCAGATCTTTGAAGACTCATCATTATTGTATATTGTGGCTTTGATCCACCTTTGTAATATACATGGTTTCATACCCGTATCATATGATGTACTCAAATATTGTAAAGGAGCTAGTGTTCCAGTAAATTGAACATAGCATCCTCAGATGTAACTTTGTATATGACATTACTATGTATTTGTTTCAGGTACTACCTCTGCTCCATTGGATTTCTGAGTACTCCAAAGATAAAGATTATAATGTATTTCAACCATCACTTCCCTCTGACCTCACACATAAGGGGGCATCTGTTAACCACCTGAATGGCACTTCTCTGTCCGAGTGCCGACATCCCTCATGTTGGCACAAAAAAGGACATTTATGGATTGAAGTTTGCCTAAAACATTATAGGTGGGCATATTATGAACTACATTTATCATCCATCCAGCTGGTTATTTTTACCTTTAGATATGTCAAGTTCTGTACGCGACTCTTTATATATGCAACTCACGTGTTGTACGTGAGTATCGGTTATTACATCTCGTGTACAGAGTTGTATGCAAGTTACCCTTAGAGCAACTCATGTGTCATATGCGAGTTTCCAGTATTAATACCCGTGTACACCTTCCTTTGACATTAAAAATAAAAAATCGTGATTACTTGAGATTTGTTAAACCCTTAACCTTAATCACCTTAACTGTCTCAACCTCCTCAACCTTCGAAACTGCCTTATTTGACCAAGTATAAATACAGGCCTTGGGGAGGGTGTTAATCACATACACTTGGAGAGCAAAGCTATGCTGGTGGAGTCCATTCAGAAATATTTGGAGCAGTGGAACTCAAAATCCTTTGGTTGCAGAGGAGTCCTTGTCTCAGGCATTGGGTTGTAATCTGAACTCTTTCATTATTGTTAATAAAGAGAATCCTTCTTCCATATGTGTCTTGAATGTCTCTCATATATTGTGGTTTGATAAATACTTATGATTCAACACTCTGTATATGATTTATCTAACCTGTTTATATATATGTATCATCTTGTATTTGGAGGATTGGCTCTTGACAGGTGAAGGAGAAACATCCCTGAAGGCTTTGGAGGAGAAGCGGAGCAGAAGAGGACAAGCTAGGATCAACCATCGTGTATCAGGTGAGTCTTTCCTATCCTCCTATTTCCTTTACTACACTCTAGAGTCAATTTCCTGCAAGTTTCATGATATGTTGGTAACCCCATACCTTTGGTTATAAGGTGTTTATTCCTGTAAAATAGTTGTGTACTCGGAAAACATCATCGGGACAGTTTTGACAAACGTGCCTCTTGGCATGCCTCAGTTCCCTTGGAGCTTGTGCATAGTGACTTGTGTGGCCCTCTTCCATCTGCTTCCTTTTATGGTTTCAAATATTTATTAACTTTCATTGATGACTACTCCAGATGCACTTGGGTTTACTTCCCAAAACTTAAGAGCAAAGTATTTAACATGTTCTTGGCCTACAAGGCCCTTGTTGAAAAACAATCTGGTCATCAAATTATTAAGTTAAGATTTGAAAATGGAGGAGAATATGTTAACAACAAGTTCACTACTTTTTGCACTGAACAAGGAATCCAACAACAACACACTGTTCCATATACACCACAACAAAATGGTTTAGCTGAATGGAAGAACCGCACTTGAAAAGAAATGGCTAATTGTATGATCCAATCTAAGGGACTAAGTCTTCAATATTGGGCTGAGGCCATAAATTGTGCAAATTACATAGTTAATCATACACCCACTAAAATTTTACAAGGTATAACACCGGAAGAAGCATGGAGTAAACTTAAACCATATGTAAGTCACTTTTGTGTGTTTGGTTGTGAAGCATGGGCTCACATTCTGGATGAAAAATGGAAAGCATTGCAGCCTAAAAGTGAAAAGTGCATATTTGTTGGATATTCAGAATATGTAAAAGGTTATAGACTTCTTCATCCCCATTCACATGATATAATCATTAGAAGAGATGTTAAATTTGATGAAAATCTCTTGTCCTGTGAGCCTAACTTGGTGGGTGTGCCATCTTTGGCCTGCGAGCCTGATTCAGCGATTGTGCCTTCTTCTTCTTCTTCCAACTTCCTTGACAGGTTTCCAACTCCAGTTTCTGATGATGACAGTGAGGATGAAAATCCACATCTGCTTGCTCATGTTCCTCCAATTGCACTAGCACCAATTCTTCCTCAATGGGTCCATTCAACATGTGAAGCAACTGGTGATCTTGCCAGTGATCCTAGAGATCAATGTCGAATACGTTCTCAGTTTCAGCGAGCCTCTTCTCTTTTGGCGCAAATTTCTAAGAATCGTGATCTAGAAAATTTTGTAGAAGCTTTATGAAATCCAGATTGGGATGCATCTATGATGAAGAATATCGTTCCTTAATGGTGAACGATACTTGGGATCTTGTTCCTCTTCCAAAAGGAAGAAAACTTGTCAGATGTTAATGGGTCTGCAGAACTAAGTATGCATCAGATGGAAGTGTTCAAAGAATTAAGGCAAGGTTAGTTGCCAAAGGTTTTTCCCAAGTTGAAGGGATTAACTACAATGAAACCTTTGCTCCTATCACAAAAATGAATTCCATCTGCCTTGTTCTTTCCCTTGCAGCCTTACATAACTGGGAAGTCCATCAAATGGATGTCAAGTCTACCTTTTTACATGGTGATTTATAGGAGGAAATTTACATGGAACAACCTCCTGGATATGTTCAAGATAACTCTAGCCTTGTCTGTCTCCTTAAGAAATCTTTATATGGCCTTAAGCAAGCTCCTAGAGCTTGGTATGCCAAAATGGATAGCTTTCTCCTTAACACTAGTTTTTCTAGATGTCATTCTGACCCCAATGTCTATACCAAGAAAGTAGGAAACCATCTCATCATACTTTTTCTTTATGTTTATGATCTTATCCTTACTGGTAGTGACCCTAAACATATAACCCATGTGAAATCCAGTCTTAAGCAAAATTTTGAAATGTCAGACTTAGGACATTTGCATTATTTTCTTGGTCTCCAAGTCTTGAAAACCAAAGAAGGAATCTTTCTTTCCCAGTCTAAGTATGCTTATGACCTTCTTCATCGCTTCCACATGGAAGATTGTAAACCAGCCCCTTCTCCCTTCCAGTCTGGAGACAAAATTTCTGCCACTTGTACTTCCCCTGAAGTAGATGCCACCTTGTATCATCAACTTGTTGGCAGTATTTTATACTTGACTCATTCCCATCCTGACCTTTCCTTTACTGTTGGTCGTTTTGCCCATTATATGCAAACTCCTCATGAAAGTCACTATAAAGCAGCAAAAAGAATACTTTGATATATTTGAGGTACAATTCAATTTGGGATTCTGTTGAGGCCCCAAAAATTGCAGGCAACAACAGTAAGGGATTCTCCCCAATCAACGTTCCCAACTATCCCGTTGACTGTTTGGTATAGGGAATCCGTCCGGTTTATGGTCCGGCTACCGTAGGTCAAGTACAAAACAAAGGGCTTTACCGGTTGCGGCCCGGTCCACCGTGTATTTTGTATTTTTTGACTTAATGTATAATATGCAAGTGCCTAATTAACCATGCAGGGTGATAAGATGCAAGGAGCAGTCACAATGTGATGCGCAGGTTCTTACCTCTCGTCTTAGACTCACTAGCATCTAGATCACATACAACCAGGAATTAAAACTACCTATCTAAACTATCCCTAGGGAACAAGATTATCATTCATTGGTGAGTAATATATTTTATACATGCATAATGAAGAGTTACAGATAGCTGACATTTCTTTCAAGACACATGAACAATTGCAGATTTTTGAACAACCAGTTAGCCAATTGTTTTATGCACAACATTCATTAGTCATCATGGAAAAACATCACAAAATATACTGAAAAGCATTCAACAAGAACATAGGTTCAGGAAGTTAAACACTCTCACAGTTAATGAAACACAGCTAAAAAATGAAATAGTTCCCCTTCAACCTTGTTCATTTAATCACATTGATACATTCCACACTTCGCTTTCTCCAACAGGCAAAAGTTGCAGTTTTCGATTGTAAAACGAAATAGTTCCTCTTACAAGCAAATGGTTTACAAATTCTTCCTGGGAAAAAAAAAATTCCCTCTAAATCCTAACTTTCAATTATTTAAACTACAGCAGTCGATCGTTTGGGCTGCCCCCCAAACGGATGACCTTCCAGTTCTTCCAATGCTTCATATTCTTCTGTGTCATCTGTATGCACCCATGAATCTTTTAGTAATGAACACACAGTCTGGTTCGTGTCTTTAGCATTGTTGACTTTGCCCTTTTCTTCGATGGCCCCTTTTAGCATTCTGGTCGGTTTCCTTTCGATCCTTACCAAATTGCTCCTCTACATTGTCGCGCATCGTCCACCTGCAATTTATCCATGTGCATTATTCATCGATACTGTGTTACAAAACAACACCGGAGATTATAGAACTGAAACGGCTATTCCACAAGAAATGGCCAGGTGCACCATGGCGGAAGTCGACAGGATCCTGATGTCTGAAGTCAAAGGCTTTGCCTAGCCGCAACGGTGGAAGAGGAAAAGGCTATATTCTCTGATTCGAAGCTGTGGGCAGGAACAAACTTAATCGGAAATCGGAAAGGTTTAGACATCAGAAGCTGAATGGCTTTCCCAGCCGCAACGGTGGGAGAGTAAAGGCTGCGGGCAAGCGATGGTGGGAGGAAACTCAACCGGAAGTCAGATGGCTTCACACTTCGGCAGCTGAAGTACTTTCCCAGCCATAACGGCGAAAGAGAAAATACTTAAGACACGCGACCTTCGAGCCGGACAATTCCCCATCGAAAATCGGAGCACTTTGCACTTTGGAGGCTTAACCACTTTGGGAGCCGCAACGACGGAAAAGAAATGACTACGGGCAAGCGATTAAAAGCACAATACACAAGGGCAGTCAGAGCAACTCGAACTTCGGATGAAGAATCGATTTAGGAGCCGCAACGATGGAAGGGAAAGGCTATCAGCTACCGATTTAACATAGTAAGAGATCAATAAAAAAATGACTTAAGTGTTTCAGATAGCTTTTCAAACTCAATAACGGACAGAAAACCTGTTATACCTCCGCAACGGTGACCCACAGCAAAGAACGACTGGTTCGATCAACGAGCAAAAACAAACTTAGAATGTGCAATTCACCATAAATTCCAAACGCGATCAAAATTTGAACCTTGGGTGAGAGTTAAGCTTTTACAACCAGACCAAAAACTCAAAGGATCCAACAATTAAAACAAAGCAAAATCATGAGGAGGGGCCCAAAATTTAAGAAATTTGGGGAAAAACAGTTGCAGCTACAACAATTGGCGATTACCTGGTGAACCTAGATCTCTGGGTGATTATTCTTTGAGTGACAGACTGTTTAACAACAAATGCATTCTATTGAATTCTTCCAGCTATCTGGATTTCTCGAATGCCGGAAGTGTGTACCTTCAACCATTGATAATAGTCCGATTTGGGAGAGTGGAAACCAAGATTTTCAAGTCCAGATAACTCTGTTGAGGCCAGAAGATGAGTTTCATTATTACCTTTGTCTTTAGGTAGCTGATAGCTTGGACACCACAGGATTGTAGCACATGGTAAACAAAAATATTCATTTGTTCCTCATTCCCATGCCATTTTAGCACTTTTTGTGCTTTTGGACTTTTGTCCCTTTTCATATGAGTCCTCCTGCATGCCTTTCTTACTGAATTTTAATTCAGGATCCTCTATCCCATAGTGTCCTTTTGTGTGAGAGATGTATTTAATTTTCAGCTCACGAACGGAGAGGATCTTTTGGCAATTTAGTATAGATGATCCAACATCTGCTTTGATGTATGATGCTTTCAGAGGAGTTTTTGACTCTTTATTTTCCTTTTGACATTCGTTTCTTGGCATGGGATCATTTATATTTAATATATTGTTCACCCTACTCCTTTCCATGGGTCTTCTGTTGTCGCTCCTTTAAACATTTTAAGTGTGACGTGGATGGAGCCTCAACATAGTACTCCAGACTCCTCGAATCCGGTTTATTTCACAGGGATTAAGCAGGACTTCAATTCACACAGAATTATTCAAGAAAACAACTACAATAGAAGAAATTATTTTATACAAAACACACAGTCTGAGACCCAAAATGTTTATCATTCCCAAACATTTTAATGTTCTCCATGCAACTGCGGGTTCATTCCCTTTATTAGAATCAAGAAAAACAAACTAAAACAAACTATAAAACATGACTCAAAAGACATCCAAACAGATTATTTATATACAAGACAAAAGAAATCAAACAAACTCAGGAAAAATACGGTTTGACACTAGTGGAAAATGAGAGATTAGTAACCAAAAAAATGACCAAAATCCACATATCAATGACCACTTTTGGTTTGGCGATCGCTGGTAGCTAATTTACGGTCTTTTATTACGCGACCAAAATTGGTCATTTTTATTTTGGTCATTTATAGCTTATCAGTTGGTCATTAATTTGGTCATATATTTGGTCATTAATTTGATCATATTTGAATCAATGACCAAATATATGACCACATTTATGACCAAATTAATGACCACATGGCAAACTAGAATATGACCAAATTTGATCGCGTATTAAAAGACTGCAAATTAGCTACCAAAACTGTTTTTTGGTCATTGATATGCGAATTTTGGTCGTTTTTTTGGTCATTTATATCTCTCATTGTTTGGTCACGTGTCTCTCAATTTTTTGTTATTTTATATATGAATTTTGGTCATTAATCTCATTTATTGGTCACTAATTTAGTCATTTTTAGTGATTTTATGTGTGGTTATTACATTTTAGTAGTTTTAATGGTGTCCATTATTAATCAATATAAATTTTTAATATGGTATTATGTTTAAATTAAAAAGAGAATCATACATTATTTATCATCATCTAATACACATTTGAATTATGCAAATATAAAGTGCAACCATATAAGTTTTAAACCGTACAAATTATATTATATGAAATGTCAAGTATTACAATAAATGAGTTTTCTCAAAAACTATCTCCATATAACTTTACATGAAAATCATCTAGTACACCGATGACTTTTCAAAATATTACATTAGCTAAACCATCCCACTTGTACTTTGTTGCTAAGCCATACTTGGATTCCGCGATAGCTTTAAAATCATACTTAGCAACTTAAAACCCTTAGCAACAAGCTCTTCATACTCAATAGAAAAGCATCAGCAACAGAATCTTTATACTCAATTGCCCACTTTTTGAGCTTTCTATCTGCGCACGTGCTTTTGTATCTACACTGCACATGCTTCTGAGCTCTCTGAGCTTTAGATCTATGCACGTGCTTCTGTATCCACATTG
Source organism: Pseudotsuga menziesii (assembly GCA_001517045.1). NCBI lineage: Eukaryota > Viridiplantae > Streptophyta > Pinopsida > Pinales > Pinaceae > Pseudotsuga > Pseudotsuga menziesii. Next base: position 17,019 of record LPNX010266424.1, on the reverse strand, counting down.
CAGCAACCTCCCTCTTCATATTTTCACAAAGCTTGCGAGTAAGGTTACCTGCAAACAACATATTTTAAGCAATAATTTGTGTTGCTAAGTAAAAATAAAAAACAAATAACTGAAAAATGTACATAGTAATTTCACAAGATTTAACATGGCAAAAAGAAACAATTCCAACAAACAGTTATATATGTGCTTATTATAACAAATACAAAAACACTTCTGATACCTCTGCTTCTTAGCTTTCTGAGCTTTATATCTGCGCACGTGCTTCTGTATCCACATTGCAGTAGCATCCCTCTTCATGTTTTTACAAAGCTTGCGAGTAAGGTTACCTGCAAACAACACATGTTAAGCAATAAATTGTGTTGCTCGGTAAAAATAAAAACAAATAACTGAAAAATGTACATAGTAATTTCACAAGATTTAACATGGCAAAAATAAACAATTCCAACAAACAGTTATATATGTGCTTATTATAACAAATAAAAAAACACTTCTAATACCTCTGAAGGAAGTCGAACTCCATTGTATTGCCTAGTAGCTCTTTCATGGATATGATGGCTTCCGTAAAAGTTCAATACTTAACAACCTGATTGGGTTTTTACAAATATTCTAAGACATTACTAGTAGTTTTCATCTCCCTAAAATTTACTAGGAACCTTTATTTTAGTAAAAATGCATCTGGTTACATACAATGGGATGCAGAATTATTTATCTCAAGAAAATGTTTTCAGAGCTGCAATCATCTCTTGGCTGCTGAATTCTTCTTTATCATCACTTACAGTAACTGTCACTATATTTGGACTTTGTGAAGGGAAAACGTCTTCTCTTCTATAGCTGGAAGGACTCCTCCCCATCTTTTCACTTCCATCATAGACGGTCCCTCTCAATATCAGTGTCTTATGCATTCCTCCAATCATCTCTTCATAGATTGTATCTCCCTTTTCCCCAGAAACACATACATATTGGCTATATCCAAGCCCCATCGAACATACAGGTACCTGCAAATCACCAAATCTAACTTTTAGTAATACAGATCTCGCTCAACAAGAATTTATTGCATGGGCTCTGTTTGAGCCAGCTTAAGATGCACTCGCCAAAGACCAAATCCATCCAATTAAATTTAAAGGCAAAGAAATATCTAGAATTTTATCACCTTAAAGCTTGAGAGCTTGAAGCATGAAGAGGCAGCACACACATTCAAGAACAATTTTGAGAGTAAAGCACATGGCATCTTAAACCTCTCATTCTCAATTGTCATATCAGCTCATGTGCTTTGGGTGCCTGGAAAAACAGTACCCAAGTAAAATCTTTAAAATATGGCCAAAAGTGCTTAACATGCACTCGCCAAAGACCAAATCCATCCAATTAAATTCAGAGGCAAAGAACTATCTAGAATTTTATCACCTTAAAGCTTGAGATCTTGAAGCATGAAGAGGCAGCACACACAGCTAGGAACAATTTTGAGAGTAAAGCACATGGCATATTAAACCTCTCATTCTCAATTGCCATTTCAACTCATGTGCTTTGGGTGCCTGGCAAAACAGTACCCAAGTAAAATCTTAAAAAGATGATAGGAATAATCAATATTCAATGATAGTCCTAAATCCTGATTCTATTATACTAATAGAGAGTTGTCATGGCTCCCTAGTATTTGGAATAAATAAAGTTAGCTCTTATACTCCTTTCTAAAAAATTGCTAGCAACGCCATTTTAATGTCATGCAATTAGAGCTAGTAAACAGGTGCCTTAATCAACAAACAATATTTTTATAGATTTTCTGGAGGCTGAATACCACTCCTGTAGTGACATAGAACATATACCAGTTACTGAAAATGACATCTAGAATTGAAACTTATAGTGGATATATTATTGACTGTATAGGCCAAGCAATGGGGGTTAGATGCTTCGGCATCCTCCATTAGGAATCGAGAATTCTGTGGACCTCTCAGTTTTCTCATGCTTTTTTCTCAGGCCCTCTGCACCCTAGCGATAACTGATATGAGAATCATAATCTGGATCTAGTTATATGGGTGAATCTAGACTATCGCCAGCTGTATATAGAAGTTGGCTCCCCCTGCTGCAAATTAGAGCATCAAATGCAGACAATTTTACTCCAATAGACTGAAGCACATAAATAGTTTCTGAAACTGTCAATGCAGTTGACAAGAAGAATCCAGGAGATGGGAAGTTGCCAGCAGAGCGAACTGCATTCATAATATCTTGGATAATAATAGTTAGTTTACTAACAAGGGGTTCTCCACTAGCATCATAGTAATCCATTGCAATATCAAATAGACGCTTTCTTCTCCTGAGATGTAGTTTCCCCATAGAATTAAAGCTATTATTTTGATCGATATTTGTTTTTCCTGTATCATTTTCTTCTCGTAGTTCAGATTAACTGTTCTTAGTCTTCTCTATGATCATCCTAATGTGATCATAAATACCCTCCCCATTATCTTCATTTTGAAGAAGCTTATCAAGTTCAATGGTGTTATTAAGTGAATTTGAGCAAGAAGGTTTATATGCATATAATGAGAGTCTAAGGGATGTATCTGGATCATCTTTGAATGAACCAGTGTCTGATTCAGAATCCATTGTTTCATTGAAGTCATTTTCACTCTGCCATTGTGGGTGTCATTTCCTCAGCAAGATCTCGAGATGCTAATTGGCCCACGTTGGCTTGAAGCACCTGAATAACCCAATACTTAGAGTGAAACAAGATACCATAATTCATGTTAAAAGTTGAAACATGTCCATAAATCACAAAAAAACAACTCACTTTGAAGAGTATTGCAATTGTCTCCAACAGATGTAGAGAAAGTTGGTGTCAAAGAAGCCATAACACTAACTGGGTTTGTTGGCAAAAGAGGCATAACTGGTGTAGCAACTGTCGGTGTCCCTGTTGATGCTAAAAGACTATAGCAGCTACATATATGCTAGGAGAAGATAGATTTGGAGATGCTTTTGATTGAGATGATGTGACAACCACTGGAACTGGTGATGCAGCTGTGGACAATGATCCTTCAAAGTTTCCAACTGAAGCCACTGCTTTCTCTACCTACTCTTGAGCTATCTGAGGAAATCCCACAAAAGAGTTTACTAAAACAGATTGCTAAAAGTTGTCATATCAAAAAGTCATAAGCCTTCTCAAGGAATAATATGAAATAGCACAAACCTTCAGTTCATCTGGAATATTCCACTTGGACTGTTTTGTGATTTTGTTGTAGCAGTACCTGTGTAAACAAAAGAAATGGGAATTTGAGATAAATTCTGCAAAGGATTCAATTCAACCTAAACATCAAATCAACAATGGTCTAATAACATAAAAATATTTACTCACTTTTAGTCCTCTGGAGTTGTAAATTCTTTGCAAACAGTGGATGCATCTGCCCTCTGTATAAAAAATGTACGAAACAATAAAAGAATTAAAAATAAAAACGTTAGTAGATTAGAGTAATTATTAATGTGGAAAAAAATCCCACCGCTTCTTGTAATAAATATATTCTAATAGATCAAAATTTGTGACAAAATATATTCTATACTATAGTGACAAAATTTGTGTTCAGAAGCAAGCCACCATAGTTGGATTTGCACCCATCCCATGCGGCATAATATCCTTTCTGACTTATCTACACAATCCACCTGGTACTTGCAAGTTATTGGCATAGTTCTTTACCTTCTTCAATGTTTTGTGAATTTGAACAGTAAAAGTGCTAGGCATAAAAAGGGCATCAAAGAAACCTTTTGTCTACATGACATTATCAACTGTGCAATATATTTGACTTTGCAACATCAGCAGCTTCATCACGTCCCTTAAGTTCTTCCATTTACCTACAATCCTCTTCCAACTTTTTTAATATGATTTATAGCTACAAACAATATATTTCCCACAAGAAGGACAATTACAAATATGCCGAGAGATATTTTGATGGCTGAAAATGGTAGCTTTGGGTCATCTGAGAATCTGCAATAGCCAAAAATAACTCGTCTTGAGAAAATCTTAAGACTTAGCAATTCTACCTTATCAAAATCAACAAGGACTTAGTATTTTTCCTTGTCAAAAGGAAACAATCTGATAGTACATCGAAATTAAACCAAGTAGATGCCTTGTGCCAAATTCAATATTCAAAGAAGGATTCAAAAGCCAACCCCATAAAAATGATTTGAAGGAACTCAAATTCAGGGACAATCTGACTTCCTCACACACAGATCATGCAAAAATTCACAAGAAATGCCATCCAATAAAACTCCTTACACACCACTGACTATTCAAAATTCACAAGACATACTAGCAATGCAGTTCATGCTTTCTATCAAGATCTCCAAAATCCAATTCACTTATGTGATGGCTATGAGAGTCCATACCATACATCAGCACAGGAAAAGATTTATTGGTTGTGTCATACATTTACAATGATGGCCAAGTTGCCTGCAAGATGATGTAAAAAAATCTATACCAACAACTCTACATCAAAGGCTCCACCCAAGTACCTCGAAATATTAGAGGAAATACTTTGATAAGTCATTTTAAGGAAATAACACATCAAATAGAAAAAATAAAGACTTAAAATTGAACAAAAATGGCCAGTATCCATTTCAACAACACA